>WWNC01000243.1:0-230191 GCA_011125475.1 Melanerpes aurifrons
ATCCTGGTGTCTGAGATCCAAAATCACTGAACTGGTTCTCTTTTAGCCCAGATCCTGTGTCTGAGGTCTAAAATCACTGAAGTGGTTTCTAGGCCAGATCCTGGTGTCTGAGGTCTAAAATCACTGAAGTGGTTCTATTCTAGGCCAGATCCTGGTGTCTGAGGTCTAAAATCACTGAAGTGGTTCTCTCTAGGCCAGATCCTGGGTGTCGGAGATCCAAAATCGCAGGTTCTCTTCTAAGCCAGATCCTGGTGTCTGAGGTCTAAAATCACTGAAGTGGTTCTAGGCCAGATCCTGGTGTCTGAGATCCAAATCGCTGGTTCTTCAAAATCTAAGCCAGATCCTGGTGTCTGAGGTCTAAAATCACTGAAGTGGTTTCTTCTAGGCCAGATCCTGGGTGTCTGAGGTCTAAAATCACTGAACTGGTTCTCTTTTTAGGCCAGATCCCAGTGTCTGAGGTCTAAAATCACTGAACTGGTCCTCTTTTAGCCCAGATCCTGGTGTCTGAGGTCTAAAATCACTGAAGTGGTTCTCTCTAGGCCAGATCCCGGTGCCTGAGATCTAAAATCACTGGAATGATTCTCTTTAGCCCAGATCCTGGTGTCTGAGGCCAAAATCACTGAAGTGGTTCTTTCTAAGCCAGATCCTGGTGTCTGACGTCTAAAATCACTGAAGTGGTTCTCTTCTGGGCCAGATCCTGGTGTCTGAGATCCAAAATCGGAAGGTTCTTCTAGGCCAGATCCTGGTGTCTGAGATCCAAAATCACTGAACTGGTTCTCTTTTAGCCCAGATCCGGGGTGTCTGAGGTCTAAAATCTCTGAAGTGGTTCTCTAGGCCAGATCCTGGTGTCTGAGGTCTAAAATCACTGAAGTGGTTCTCTCTAGGCCAGATCCTGGTGTCGGAGATCCAAAATCGCTGGTTCTTCTAAGCCAGATCCTGGTGTCTGAGGTCTAAAATCACTGAAGTGGTTCTTCTAGGCCAGATCCTGGTGTCTGAGGTCAAAAATCACTGAAGTGGTTCTCTCTAGGCCAGATCCCAGTGCCTGAGGTCTAAAAATCACTGAAGTGGTCTCTTCTTATCCCAGATCCTGGTGTCTGAGGTCCAAAATCACTGAAGTGGTTCTCTAAGCCAGATCCTGGTGTCGGAGGTCTAAAATCACTGAAGTGGTTCTCTAGGCCAGATCCCGGTGCCTGAGATCTAAAATCACTGGAATGATTCTCTTTAGCCCAGATCCTGTGTCTGAGGTCCAAAAATCACTGAAGTGGTTCTTTCTAAGCCAGATCCTGGTGTCTGAGGTCTAAAATCACTGAAGTGGTTCTCTTCCAGGCCAGATCCTGGTGTCTGAGATCCAAAATCTGAAGTGGTTCTCTTCTAGGCCAGATCCTGGTGTCTGAGATCCAAAATCACTGAACTGGTTCTCTTCTAGGCCAGATCCTGGTGTCTGAGGTCTAAAATCACTGAAGTGGTTCTCTAGGCCAGGTCCTTGTGTCTGAGATCCAAAATCACAGGTCCTCTTCTAGGCCAGATCCAGGTGTCTGAGATCCAAAATCACTGCTGGTTCTATTCTAGGCCAGATCCTAGTGCCTGAGGTCTAAAATCACTGAACTGGTTCTCTTCTAGGCCAGATCCTGGTGTCTGAGGATCCAAAATCACTGAAGTGGTTCTCTAAGCCAGATCCTGGTGTCTGAGATCCAAAATCGCTGGTTCTTCTAGGCCAGATCCTGGTGTCTGAGATCCAAAATCGCTGGTTCTCTTCTAAGCCAGATCCTGGTGTCTGAGGTCTAAAATCACTGAACTGGTCCTCTTTAGGAAAGATCCTGGTGTCTGAGGTCTAAAATCACTGAAGTGGTTCTCTTCTAGGCCAGATCCTGGTGTCTGAGGTCTAAAATCACTGAAGTGGTTCTCCTAGGCCAGGTCCTGGTGTCTGAGATCTAAAATCACTGAACTGATTCTCTTTAGCCCAGATCCTGGTGTCTGAGGTCTAAAATCACTGAAGTGGTTCTCTAGGCCAGATCCTGGTGTCTGAGGTCCAAAATCACTGAAGTGGTTCTCTAGGCCAGATCCTGGTGTCTGAGGCCTAAAATCACTGAAGTGGTTCTCTAGGCCAGATCCTGGTGTCTGAGATCCAAAATCACTGCTGGTTCTCTTCTAGACCAGATCCTGGTGTCTGAGGTCTAAAATCACTGAAGTGGTTCTTTCTCCAGACCAGATCCTGGTGCCTGAGATCTAAAATCACTGAACTGGTTCTCTTTAGCCCAGATCCTGGTGTCTGAGGTCTAAAATCACTGAAGTGGTTCTTTTCTAAGCCAGATCCTGGTGTCTGAGGTCTAAAATCACTGAAGTGGTTCTCTCTAGGCCAGATCCTGTGTCTGAGATCCAAAATCGCTGGTTCCAAAGAAAGATCCTGGTGTCTGAGGTCTAAAATCACAGAACTGGTTCTCTTCTAGGCCAGATCCTGGTGTCTGAGGTCTAAAATCACTGAAGTGGTTCTCTCTAGGCCAGATCCCAGTGCCTAAAGTCTAAAAATCACTGAACTGGTCCTCTTTAGCCCAGATCCTGTCTGAGGTCTAAAATCACTGAAGTGTTTCTCTAAGTCAGATCCTGGTGTCTGAGGCCAAAAATCACTGAAGTGGTTCTCTCTAAGCCAGATCCCGGTGCCTGAGGTCTAAAATCACTGGAACTGGTTCTCTTTAGCCCAGATCCTGGTGTCTGAGGCCAAAAATCACTGAAGTGGTTCTCTTCTAAGCCAGATCCTGTGTCTGAGATCCAAAATCGCTGGTTCTCTTCTAGGCCAGATCCTGGTGCCTGAGGTCTAAAATCACTGAACTGGTTTCTTAGCCCAGATCCTGGTGTCTGAGGTCCAAAAACCACTGAAGTGGTTCTCTAGGCCAGATCCTGGTGTCTGAGGTCTAAAATCACTGAAGTGGTTCTTCTAGGCCAGATCCTGGTGTCAGAGATCCAAAATCGCTGGTTCTCTTCTAAGCCAGATCCTGGTGTCTGAGGTCTAAAATCACTGAACTGGTCCTCTTTAGGCCAGATCCTGGTGTCTGAGGTATAAAATCACTGAAGTGGTTCTCTAGGCCAGATCCTGGTGTCTGAGATCCAAAATCGCTGGTCCTCTTTCTAGGCCAGAACCCGGTGTCTGAGGTCTAAAATCACTGAACTGGTTCTCTTTAGCCCAGATCCTGGTGTCTGAGGTCTAAAATCACTGAAGTGGTTCTCTTCTAGGCCAGATCCTGGTGTCTGAGGTCTAAAATCACTGAAGTGGTTCTCTCTAGGCCAGATCCTGGTATCTGAGATCCAAAATCTCTTGGTCCTCTTTTAGCCCAGATCCTGGTGTCTGAGGTCTAAAATCACTGAAGTGGTTCTTCTAGGCCAGATCCTGGTGTCTGAGGTCTAAAATCACTGAAGTGGTTCTCTTCTAGGCCAGATCCTGGTGTCTGAGGTCTAAAATCACTGAAGTGGTTCTCTTTAGCCAGATCCTGGTGTCTGAGATCCAAAATCGCTGGTTCTCTTCTAGACCAGATCCTGGTGTCTGAGGTCTAAAATCACTGAAGTGGTTCTCTTCTAGCCAGATCCTGGTGTCTGAGATCTAAAATCACTGAACTGGTTCTCTTTAGCCAGATCCTGTGTCTGAGGTCTAAAATCACTGAAGTGGTTCTCTTCTAGGCCAGATCCTGGTGTCTGAGGTCTAAAATCACTGAAGTGGTTCTTTCTAGGCCAGATCCCAGTGCCTGAGATCTAAAATCACTGAATGATTCTCTTTTAGCCCAGATCCTGGTGTCTGAGGCCAAAAATCACTGAAGTGGTTCTCTAAGCCAGATCCTGGTGTCTGAGGTCTAAAATCACTGAAGTGGTTCTCTCTAGGCCAGATCCTGGTGTCGGAGATCCAAAATCGCTGGTTCTCTTCTAAGCCAGATCCTGGTGTCTGAGATCCAAAATCACTGAACTGGTTCTCTTCTAGGCCAGATCCTGGTGTCTGAGATCCAAAATCACTGAACTGGTTCTCTTTAGCCCAGATCCTGGTGTCTGAGGTCTAAAATCACTGAAGTGGTTCTCTTCTAGGCCAGATCCTGGTGTCTGAGGTCTAAAATCACTGAAGTGGTTCTATTCTAGGCCAGATCCTGGTGTCTGAGGTCTAAAATCACTGAAGTGGTTCTCTTCTAGGCCAGATCCTGGTGTCTGAGATCCAAAATCGCTGGTTCTCTTCTAGGCCAGATCCTGGTGTCTGAGGTCTAAAATCACTGAAGTTGTTCTCTCTAGGCCAGATCCTGGTGTGTGAGATCCAAAATCTCTGGTCCTCTTTTAGCCCAGATCCTGGTGTCTGAGGTCTAAAATCACTGAAGTGGTTCTCTTCTAGGCCAGATCCTGGTGTCTGAGGTCTAAAATCACTGAAGTGGTTCTCTCTAGCCAGATCCTGTGTCTGAGGTCTAAAATCACTGAAGTGGTTCTCTTTAGGCCAGATCCTGGTGTCTGAGATCCAAAATCGCTGGTTCTCTTCTAGACCAGATCCTGGTGTCTGAGGTCTAAAATCACTGAAGTGGTTCTCTAAGCCAGATCCTGGTGCCTGAGATCTAAAATCACTGAACTGGTTCTCTTTAGCCCAGATCCTGGTGTCTGAGGTCTAAAATCACTAAAGTGGTTCTTTTAAGCCAGATCCTGGTGTCTGAGGTCTAAAATCACTGAAGTGGTTCTCTCTAGGCCAGATCCCAGTGCCTGAGGTCTAAAATCACTGAACTGGTCCTCTTTAGCCCAGATCCTTCTGTCTGAGGTCTAAAATCACTGAAGTGGTTCTCTAAGCCAGATCCTGGTGTCTGAGGTCTAAAATCACTGAAGTGGTTCTATTCTAGGCCAGATCCCGGTGCCTGAGATCTAAAATCACTGAACTGGTTCTCTTTAGCCCAGATCCTGGTGTCTGAGGCTAAAATCACTGAAGTGGTTCTCTCTAGCCAGATCCTGGTGTCTGAGGTCTAAAATCACTGAAGTGGTTCTTTCTAGGCCAGATCCTGGTGTCAGAGATCCAAAATCGCTGGTTCTCTTCTAAGCCAGATCCTGGTGTCTGAGGTCAAAATCACTGAACTGGTCCTCTTTTTAGGCCAGATCCTGGTGTCTGAGGTCTAAAATCACTGAAGTGGTTCTCTTCTAGGCCAGATCCTGGTGTCTGAGATCCAAAATCGCTGGTTTCTCTTCTAGGCCAGAACCCGGTGTCTGAGGTCTAAAATCACTGAACTGGTTCTCTTTTAGCCCAGATCCTGGGTGTCTGAGGTCTAAAATCACTGAAGTGGTTTCTTCTAGGCCAGATCCTGGTGTCTGAGGTCTAAAATCACTGAAGTGGTTCTCTTCTAGGCCAGATCCTGGTGTGAGATCCAAAATCTCTGGTCCTCTTTAGCCCAGATCCTGGTGTCTGAGGTCTAAAATCACTGAAGTGGTTCTCTCTAGCCAGATCCTGGTGTCTGAGGTCTAAAATCACTGAAGTGGTTCTCTTCTAGGCCAGATCCTGGTGTCTGAGGTCTAAAATCACTGAAGTGGTTCTCTTTAGCCCAGATCCTGGTGTCTGAGATCCAAAATCACTGGTTCTCTTCAAGACCAGATGCTGGTGTCTGAGGTCTAAAATCACTGAAGTGGTTCTTTCTAGACCAGATCCCGGTGCCTGAGATCTAAAATCACTGAACTGGTCCTCTTTAGCCCAGATCCTTCTGTCTGAGGTCTAAAATCACTGAAGTGGTTCTCTAAGCCAGATCCTGGTGTCTGAGGTCTAAAATCACTGAAGTGGTTCTCTTCTAGGCCAGATCCCAGTGCCTGAGATCTAAAATCACTGAATGATTCTCTTTTAGCCCAGATCCTGGTGTCTGAGGCCAAAATCACTGAAGTGGTTCTCTCTAAGCCAGATCCTGGTGTCTGAGGTCTAAAATCACTGAAGTGGTTCTCTCTAGGCCAGATCCTGGTGTCTGAGATCCAAAATCGCTGGTTCTCTAAGCCAGATCCTGGTGTCTGAGATCCAAACTCGCTAGTTCTCTTTCTAGGCCAGATCCTGGTGTCTGAGATCCAAAATCACTGAACTGGTTCTCTCTAGGCCAGATCCTGGTGTCTGAGGTCTAAAATCACTGAACTGGTTCTCTTTAGCCCAGATCCTGGTGTCTGAGGTCTAAAATCACTGAACTGGTTCCTCTTTAGCCCAGATCCTGGTGTCTGAGGTCTAAAATCACTGAAGTGGTTCTCTTCTAGGCCAGATCCTGGTGTCTGAGGTCCAAAATCACTGAAGTGGTTCTATTCTAGGCCAGATCCTGGTGTCTGAGGTCTAAAATCACTGAACTGGTTCTTTAGCCCAGATCCTGGTGTCAGAGATCCAAAATCACTGGTTCTCTAGGCCAGATCCTGGTGTCTGAGGTCTAAAATCACTGAAGTTGTTCTCTTCAGGCCAGATCCTGGTGTGAGATCCAAAATCTCTGGTCCTCTTTAGCCCAGATCCTGGTGTCTGAGGTCTAAAATCACTGAAGTGGTTTCTTCTAGGCCAGATCCTGGTGTCTGAGGTCTAAAATCACTGAAGTGGTTCTCTTCTAGGCCAGATCCTGGTGTCTGAGGTCTAAAATCACTGAAGTGGTTCTCTTTAGCCCAGATCCTGTGTCTGAGATCCAAAATCGCTGGTTCTCTTCTAGACCAGATGCTGGTGTCTGAGGCCTAAAATCACTGAAGTGGTTCTCTTCTAAGCCAGATCCCGGTGCCTGAGATCTAAAATCACTGACTGATTCTCTTTAGCCCAGATCCTGGTGTCTGAGGTCTAAAATCACTAAAGTGGTTCTGGTTTTAAGCCAGATCCTGGTGTCTGAGGTCTAAAATCACTGAAGTGGTTCTTCTAGGCCAGATCCAGTGCCTGAAGTCTAAAATCACTGAACTGGTCCTCTTTAGCCCAGATCCTTCTGTCTGAGGTCTAAAATCACTGAAGTGGTTCTCTCTAAGCCAGATCCTGGTGTCGGAGGTCTAAAATCACTGAAGTGGTTCTCTAGGCCAGATCCCGGTGCCTGAGATCTAAAATCACTGGACTGATTCTCTTTAGCCCAGATCCTGGTGTCTGAGGCCAAAATCACTGAAGTGGTTCTCTTCTAAGCCAGATCCTGGTGTCTGAGGTCTAAAATCACTGAAGTGGTTTCTCTCCAAAAGGCCAGATCCTGGTGTCTGAGATCCAAAATCGCTAGTTCTCTTCTAGGCCAGATCCTGGTGTCTGAGATCCAAAATCACTGAACTGGTTCTTTTAGCCCAGATCCTGGTGTCTGAGGTCTAAAATCACTGAAGTGGTTCTCTTCTAGGCCAGATCCTGTGTCTGAGATCCAAAATCACTGAAGTGGTTCTATTCTAGGCCAGATCCTGGTGTCTGAGGTCTAAAATCACTGAAGTGGTTCTTCTAGGCCAGATCCTGGTGTCGGAGATCAAAATCGCTGGTTCTCTTCTAAGCCAGATCCTGGTGTCTGAGGTCTAAAATCACTGAAGTGGTTCTCTTCTAGTCCAGATCCTGGTGTCTGAGATCCAAAATCGCTGGTCTAGGCCAGATCCTGTGTCTGAGGTCTAAAATCACTGAAGTGGTTCTCTAGGCCAGATCCCAGTGCCTGAAGTCTAAAATCACTGAACTGGTCCTCTTTAGCCCAGATCCTGGTGTCTGAGGTCTAAAATCACTGAAGTGGTTCTCTTCTAGGCCAGATCCCGGTGCCTGAGATCTAAAATCACTGGACTGATTCTCTTTAGCCCAGATCCTGGTGTCTGAGGCCAAAATCACTGAAGTGGTTCTCTTCTAGGCCAGATCCTGGTGTCTGAGGTCTAAAATCACTGAAGTGGTTCTCTTCTGGGCCAGATCCTGGTGTCTGAGATCCAAAATCACTGAACTGGTTTTTTCTTTAGCCCAGATCCTGGTGTCTGAGGTCTAAAATCACTGAAGTGGTTCTCTTCTAGGCCAGATCCTGGTGTCTGAGGTCCAAAATCACTGAAGTGGTTCTCTTCTAGGCCAGATCCTGTGTCTGAGAGATCCAAAATCTGGTTCTCTTCTAAGCCAGATCCTGGTGTCTGAGGTCTAAAATCACTGAAGTGGTTCTCTTCTAGGCCAGATCCTGGTGTCTGAGATCCAAAATCGCTGGTTCTCTTCTAAGCCAGATCCTGGTGTCTGAGGTCTAAAATCACTGAAGTGGTTCTCTTCTAGGCCAGATCCTGGTGTCTGAGGTCTAAAATCACTGAAGTGGTTCTCTCCTGGTGTCTAGGCCAGATCCCAGTGCCTGAAGTCTAAAATCACTGAACTGGTCCTCTTTAGCCCAGATCCTGGTGTCTGAGGTCTAAAATCACTGAAGTGGTTCTCTCTAAGCCAGATCCTGGTGTCGGAGGTCTAAAATCACTGACTGATTTCTCTTTAGCCCAGATCCCGGTGCCTGAGATCTAAAATCACTGGACTGATTCTCTTCTAGGCCAGATCCTGGTGTCTGAGATCCAAAATCACTGAAGTGGTTCTCTTCTAAGCCAGATCCTGGTGTCTGAGGTCTAAAATCACTGAAGTGGTTCTCTTCTAGGCCAGATCCTGGTGTCTGAGATCCAAAATCACTGAACTGGTTCTCTTTAGCCCAGATCCTGGTGTCTGAGGTATAAAATCACTGAAGTGGTTTCTCTAGGCCAGGTCCTTGTGTCTGAGATCCAAAATCTCAGGTCCTCTTCTAGGCCAGATCCAGGTGTCTGAGATCCAAAATCGCTGGTTCTATTCTAGGCCAGATCCCTGTGCCTAGAGGTCTAAAATCACTGAACTGGTTCTCTTCTAAGCCAGATCCTGGTGTCTGATGACTAAAATCACTGAAGTGGTTCTTTCTAAGCCAGATCCTGGTGTCTGAGATCCAAAATCACTGGTTCTCTTCTGGGCCAGATCCTGGTGCCTGAGGTCTAAAATCACTGAACTGGTTCTCTTTAGCCCAGATCCTGGTGTCTGAGGTCTAAAATCACTGAACTGGTTTCTTCTAAGCCAGATCCTGGTGTCTGATGACTAAAATCACTGAAGTGGTTCTCTTCTAAGCCAGATCCTGGTGTCTGAGATCCAAAATCGCTGAAGTGGTTCTCTTCTAGGCCAGATCCCAGTGCCTGAAGTCTAAAATCACTGAACTGGTTCTCTTTCTAGGCCAGATCCTGGTGTCTGAGGTCTAAAATCACTGAAGTGGTTCTCTTCTAGGCCAGATCCCAGTGTCTGAAGTCTAAAATCACTGAACTGGTCTCTTTTAGCCCAGATCCTGGTGTCTGAGGTCTAAAATCACTGAAGTGGTTCTCTTCTAGGCCAGATCCTGGTGCCTGAGATCTAAAATCACTGAATGATTCTCTTTAGCCCAGATCCTGGTGTCTGAGGCCAAAATCACTGAAGTGGTTGTCTTCTAAGCCAGATCCTGGTGTCTGAGATCTAAAATCACTGAAGTGGTTCTCTTCTGGGCCAGATCCTGGTGTCTGAGATCCAAAATCGCTAGTTCTCTTCTAGGCCAGATCCTGGTGTCTGAGATCCAAAATCACTGAACTGGTTCTCTTCTAGGCCAGATCCTGGTGTCTGAGGTCTAAAATCACTGAAGTGGTTCTCTTCTAGGCCAGATCCTGGTGTCTGAGGTCTAAAATCACTGAAGTGGTTCTCTTCTAGGCCAGATCCTGGTGTCTGAGATCCAAAATCGCTGGTTCTCTTCTAAGCCAGATCCTGGTGTCTGAGGTCTAAAATCACTGAAGTGGTTCTCTTCTAGGCCAGATCCTGGTGTCTGAGGTCTAAAATCACTGAAGTGGTTCTCTTCTAGGCCAGATCCTGGTGTCTGAGGTCAAAAATCACTGAAGTGGTCTCTTCTAGGCCAGATCCCAGTGCCTGAGTCTAAAATCACTGAACTGGTCCTCTTTATCCCAGATCCTGGTGTCTGAGGTCTAAAATCACTGAAGTGGTTCTCTTCTAAGCCAGATCCTGGTGTCGGAGGTCTAAAATCACTGAAGTGGTCTAAAATCTGAGATCTAAAATCACTGACTGTTCTCTTTAGGCCAGATCCTGGTGTCTGAGGTCTAAAATCACTGAAGTGGTTCTCTTCTAAGCCAGATCCTGGTGTCTGAGGTCCAAAATCACTGAAGTGGTTCTCTTCTAGGCCAGATCCTGGTGTCTGAGATCCAAAATCACTGAAGTGGTTCTCTTCTAGGCCAGATCCTGGTGTCTGAGATCCAAAATCACTGAACTGGTTCTCTTCTAGGCCAGATCCTAGTGTCTGAGGTCAAAATCACTGAAGTGGTTCTCTTCTAGGCCAGGTCCTTGTGTCTGAGATCCAAAGTCACAGGTCTCTCTAGGCCAGATCCAGGTGTCTGAGATCCAAAATCACTGAACTGGTTCTCTTCTAGGCCAGATCCCTGTGCCTAGAGGTCTAAAATCACTGAACTGGTTCTCTTCTAAGCCAGATCCTGGTGTCTGAGGTCTAAAATCACTGAAGTGGTTCTCTTCTAAGCCAGATCCTGGTGTCTGAGATCCAAAATCTAGGCCAGAAAATCAAAACTGCTGGTTCTCTTCTAAGCCAGATCCTGGTGTCTGAGGTCTAAAATCACTGAACTGGTCCTCTTTAGGAAAGATCCTGGTGTCTGAGGTCTAAAATCACTGAAGTGGTTCTCTTCTAGGCCAGATCCTGGTGTCTGAGGTCTAAAATCACTGAAGTGGTTCTCTTCAGGGCCAGATCCTGGTGTCTGAGATCTAAAATCACTGAACTGGTTCTCTTTTAGCCCAGATCCTGGTGTCTGAGGTCTAAAATCACTGAAGTGGTTCTCTTCTAGGCCAGATCCTGGTGTCTGAGGTCTAAAATCCTGAAGTGGTTCTCTTCTAGGCCAGATCCTGGTGTCTGAGGTCTAAAATCACTGAAGTGGTTTCTTTCTAGGCCAGATCCTGGTGTCTGAGATCCAAATGGCTGGTTCTCTCTAGACCAGATCCTGGTGTCTGAGGTCTAAAATCACTGAAGTGGTTCTTCTAGACCAGATCCTGGTGCCTGAGATCTAAAATCACTGACTGATTCTCTTTAGCCCAGATCCTGGTGTCTGAGGTCTAAAATCACTGAAGTGGTTCTTTTCTAAGCCAGATCCTGGTGTCTGAGGTCTAAAATCACTGAAGTGGTTAGGCCAGATCCTGGTGTCTGAGATCCAAAATCGCTGGATCTCTTCAAAGAAAGATCCTGGTGTCTGAGGTCTAAAATCACAGAACTGGTTCTCTTCTAGGCCAGATCCTGGTGTCTGAGGTCTAAAATCACTGAAGTGGTTCTCTTCAGGCCAGATCCCAGTGTCTGAGTCTAAAATCACTGAACTGGTCCTCTTTAGCCAGATCCTGGTGTCTGAGGTCTAAAATCACTGAAGTGTTCTCTTCTAAGTCAGATCCTGGTGTCGGACGCCAAAAATCACTGAAGTGGTTCTCTCTAGGCCAGATCCTGGTGCCTGAAATCCAAAATCACTGACTGGTTCTCTTTAGCCAGATCCTGGTGTCTGAGGCCAAAATCACTGTTCTCTTCTAAGCCAGATCCTGGTGTCTGAGATCCAAAATCGCTGGTTCTTCTAGGCCAGATCCCGGTGCCTGAGGTCTAAAATCACTGAACTGGTTCTCTTTCAGATCCTGGTGTCTGAGGTCTAAAACCAGATCCTGGTGTCTGAGGTCTAAAATCACTGAAGTGGTTCTCTTCTAGGCCAGATCCTGGTGTCAGAGATCCAAAATCGCTGGTTCTCTTCTAAGCCAGATCCTGGTGTCTGAGGTCTAAAATCACTGAACTGGTCCTCTTTAGGCCAGATCCTGGTGTCTGAGGTCTAAAATCACTGAAGTGGTTCTCTTCTGGGCCAGATCCTGGTGTCTGAGATCCAAAATCGCTGGTTCTCTTCTAGGCCAGAACCCGGTGTCTGAGGTCTAAAATCACTGAACTGGTTCTCTTTTAGCCCAGATCCTGGTGTCTGAGGTCTAAAATCACTGAAGTGGTTCTCTTCTAGGCCAGATCCTGGTGTCTGAGGTCTAAAATCACTGAAGTCGTTCTCTTCTAGGCCAGATCCTGGTGTGAGATCCAAAATCTCTGGTCCTCTTTTAGCCCAGATCCTGGTGTCTGAGGTCTAAAATCACTGAAGTGGTTCTCTTCTAGGCCAGATCCTGGTGTCTGAGGTCTAAAATCACTGAAGTGGTTCTCTTCTAGGCCAGATCCTGGTGCCTGAGGTCTAAAATCACTGAAGTGGTTCTCTTTAGCCAGATCCTGGTGTCTGAGATCCAAAATCGCTGGTTCTCTTCTAGACCAGATCCTGGTGTCTGAGGTCTAAAATCACTGAAGTGGTTCTCTTCTAGACCAGATCCCGGTGCCTGAGATCTAAAATCACTGGACTGATTCTCTTTTAGCCCAGATCCTGGTGTCTGAGGTCTAAAATCACTAAAGTGGTTCTTTTCTAAGCCAGATCCTGGTGTCTGAGGTCTAAAATCACTGAAGTGGTTCTCTTCTAGGCCAGATCCTGGTGTCTGAATTCTAAAATCACTGAACTGGTCCTCTTTTAGCCCAGATCCTTCTGTCTGAGGTCTAAAATCACTGAAGTGGTTCTCTTCTAAGCCAGATCCTGGTGTCGGAGGTCTAAAATCACTGAAGTGGTTCTCTAGGCCAGATCCCGGTGCCTGAGATCTAAAATCACTGACTGATTCTCTTTAGCCCAGATCCTGGTGTCTGAGGCCAAAATCACTGAAGTGGTTCTCTTCTAAGCCAGATCCTAGTGTCTGAGGTCTAAAATCACTGAAGTGGTTCTCTTCTAGGCCAGATCCTGGTGTCTGAGATCCAAAATCGCTGGTTCTCTTCTAAGCCAGATCCTGGTGTCTGAGATCCAAAATCGCTAGTTCTCTTCTAGGCCAGATCCTGGTGTCTGAGATCCAAAATCACTGAACTGGTTCTCTTTTAGCCCAGATCCTGGTGTCTGAGGTCTAAAATCACTGAAGTGGTTCTCTTCTAGGCCAGATCCTGGTGTCTGAGGTCTAAAATCACTGAAGTGGTTCTATTCTAGGCCAGATCCTGGTGTCTGAGGTCTAAAATCACTGAAGTGGTTCTCTTCTAGGCCAGATCCTGGTGTCGGAGATCCAAAATCGCTGGTTCTCTTCTAAGCCAGATCCTGGTGTCTGAGGTCTAAAATCACTGAAGTGGTTCTCTTCTAGGCCAGATCCTGGTGTCTGAGATCCAAAATCGCTGGTTCTCTTCTAGGCCAGATCCTGGTGTCTGAGGTCTAAAATCACTGAAGTGGTTCTCTTCTAGGCCAGATCCCAGTGCCTGAAGTCTAAAATCACTGAAGTGGTTCTCTCTCTAAGCCAGATCCTGGTGTCGGAGGTCTAAAATCACTGAAGTGGTTCTCTTCTAGGCCAGATCCTGGTGTCTGAGATCCAAAATCACTGAACTGGTTTTCTTTTAGCCCAGATCCTGGTGTCTGAGGTCTAAAATCACTGAAGTGGTTCTCTTCTAGGCCAGATCCTGGTGTCTGAGGTCTAAAATCACTGAAGTGGTTCTCTTCTAGGCCAGATCCTGGTGTCGGAGATCCAAAATCGCTGGTTCTCTTCTAAGCCAGATCCTGGTGTCTGAGGTCTAAAATCACTGAAGTGGTTCTCTTCTAGGCCAGATCCTGGTGTCTGAGATCCAAAATCGCTGGTTCTCTTCTAAGCCAGATCCTGGTGTCTGAGGTCTAAAATCACTGAAGTGGTTCTCTTCTAGGCCAGATCCTGGTGTCTGAGGTCTAAAATCACTGAAGTGGTTCTCTCCTAGGCCAGATCCCAGTGCCTGAAGTCTAAAATCACTGAACTGGTCCTCTTTTAGCCCAGATCCTGGTGTCTGAGGTCTAAAATCACTGAAGTGGTTCTCTTCTAGCCAGATCCTGGTGTCTGAGGTCTAAAATCTCTGACTGATTCTCTTTTAGCCCAGATCCTGGTGCCTGAGATCTAAAATCACTGAACTGGTTCTCTTCTAGGCCAGATCCTGGTGTCTGAGATCCAAAATCACTGAAGTGGTTCTCTTCTAAGCCAGATCCTGGTGTCTGAGGTCTAAAATCACTGAAGTGGTTCTCTTCTAGGCCAGATCCTGGTGTCTGAGATCCAAAATCGCTGGTTCTCTTCTAGGCCAGATCCTGGTGTCTGAGATCCAAAATCACTGAACTGGTTCTCTTTAGCCCAGATCCTGGTGTCTGAGGTATAAAATCACTGAAGTGGTTCTCTTCTAGGCCAGGTCCTTGTGTCTAAGATCCAAAATCTCAGGTCCTCTTCTAGGCCAGATCCAGGTGTCTGAGATCCAAAATCACTGGTTCTATTCTAGGCCAGATCCCTGTGCCTAGAGGTCTAAAATCACTGAACTGGTTCTCTTCTAAGCCAGATCCTGGTGTCTGATGACTAAAATCACTGAAGTGGTTCTCTTCTAAGCCAGATCCTGGTGTCTGAGATCCAAAATCACTGGTTCTCTTCTGGGCCAGATCCTGGTGCCTGAGGTCAAAATCACTGAACTGGTTCTCTTTTAGGCCAGATCCTGGTGTCTGAGGTCTAAAATCACTGAACTGGTTCTCTTCTAAGCCAGATCCTGGTGTCTGAGACTAAAATCCTGAAGTGGTCTGAGATCCTGGTGTCTGAGATCCAAAATCGCTGAAGTGGTTCTCTTCTAGGCCAGATCCCAGTGTCTGAAGTCTAAAATCACTGAACTGGTCCTCTTTTAGCCCAGATCCTGGTGTCTGAGGTCTAAAATCACTGAAGTGGTTCTCTTCTAGGCCAGATCCCAGTGTCTGAAGTCTAAAATCACTGAACTGGTTCTCTTTAGCCCAGATCCTGGTGTCTGAGGTCTAAAATCACTGAAGTGGTTCTCTTCTAGGCCAGATCCTGGTGCCTGAGATCTAAAATCACTGAATGATTCTCTTTAGCCAGATCCTGGTGTCTGAGGCCAAAAATCACTGAAGTGGTTCTCTTCTAAGCCAGATCCTGGTGTCTGACGTCTAAAATCACTGAAGTGGTTCTCTTCTAGGCCAGATCCTGGTGTCTGAGGTCCAAAATCACTGAACTGGTTCTCTTCTAGGCCAGATCCTGGGGTCTGAGATCCAAAATCACTGAACTGGTTCTCTTCTAGGCCAGATCCTGGTGTCTGAGGTCTAAAATCACTGAAGTGGTTCTCTTCTAGGCCAGATCCTGGTGTCTGAGGTCTAAAATCACTGAAGTGGTTCTCTTCTAGGCCAGATCCTGGTGTCGGAGATCCAAAATCGCTGGTTCTCTTCTAGCCAGATCCTGGTGTCTGAGGTCTAAAATCACTGAAGTGGTTCTCTTCTAGGCCAGATCCTGGTGTCTGAGATCAAAATCACTGAAGTGGTTCTCTTCTAAGCCAGATCCTGGTGTCTGAGGTCTAAAATCACTGAAGTGGTTCTCTTCTAGGCCAGATCCCAGTGCCTGAGTCTAAAATCACTGAACTGGTTCTCTTTCCCAGTGCCTGAAGTCTAAAATCACTGAACTGCCCAGATCCTGGTGTCTGAGGTCTAAAATCACTGAAGTGGTTCTCTTCTAAGCCAGATCCTGGTGTCGGAGGTCTAAAATCACTGAAGTGGTTCTCTTCTAGGCCAGATCCCGGTGCCTGAGATCTAAAATCACTGGACTGATTCTCTTTAGCCCAGATCCTGGTGTCTGAGGTCTAAAATCACTGAAGTGGTTCTCTTCTAAGCCAGATCCTGGTGTCTGAGGTCTAAAATCACTGAAGTGGTTCTCTTCTAGGCCAGATGCTGGTGTCTGAGATCCAAAATCGCTAGTTCTCTTCTAGGCCAGATCCTGGTGTCTGAGGTCTAAAATCACTGAACTGGTTCTCTTCTAGGCCAGATCCTAGTGTCTGAGGTCTAAAATCACTGAAGTGGTTCTCTTCTAGGCCAGGTCCTTGTGTCTGAGATCCAAAGTCACAGGTCCTCTTCTAGGCCAGATCCAGGTGTCTGAGATCCAAAATCGCTGGTTCTATTCTAGGCCAGATCCCTGTGCCTAGAGGTCTAAAATCACTGAACTGGTTCTCTTCTAAGCCAGATCCTGGTGTCTGAGGACTAAAATCACTGAAGTGGTTCTCTAAGCCAGATCCTGGTGTAAGCCAGATCCTGGTGTCTGAGATCCAAAATCGCTGGTTCTCTTCTAGGCCAGATCCTGGTGCCTGAGGTCTAAAATCACTGAACTGGTTCTCTTTAGGCCAGATCCTGGTGTCTGAGGTCTAAAATCACTGAACTGGTTCTCTTTAGGCCAGATCCTGGTGTCTGAGGTCTAAAATCACTGAAGTGGTTCTCTTCTAGGCCAGATCCTGGTGTCTGACATCTAAAATCACTGAAGTGATTCTCTTTTAGGCCAGATCCTGGTGTCTGACATCTAAAATCACTGACTGGTTCTCTTTTAGGCCAGATCCTGGTGTCTGAGGTCTAAAATCACTGAAGTGGTTCTCTTCTAGGCCAGATCCTGGTGTCTGAGGTCTAAAATCACTGAAGTGGTTCTCTTCTAGGCCAGATCCTGGTGTCTGAGGTCTAAAATCACTGAAGTGGTTCTCTTCTAGGCCAGATCCTGGTGTCTGAGATCCTAAAATCACTGGACTGGTTCTCTTTAGCCCAGATCCTGGTGTCTGAGGTCTAAAATCACTGAAGTGGTTCTTTCTAAGCCAGATCCTGGTGTCTGAGGTCTAAAATCACTGAAGTGGTTCTCTTCTAGGCCAGATCCTGGTGTCTGAGATCCAAAATCGCTGGTTCTCTTCAAAAAAAGATCCTGGTGTCTGAGGTCTAAAATCACAGAACTGGTTCTCTTCTAGGCCAGATCCTGGTGTCTGAGGTCTAAAATCACTGAAGTGGTTCTCTTCTAGGCCAGATCCTGGTGTCTGAAATCTCAAATCACTGGACTGATTCTCTTTTAGCCAGATCCTGGTGTCTGAGGCCAAAATCACTGAAGTGGTTCTCTTCTAAGCCAGCCAGATCCTGGTGTCTGAGGTCTAAAATCACTGAACTGGTTCTCTTTTAGCCCAGATCCTGGTGTCTGAGGTCTAAAATCACTGAAGTGGTTCTCTTCTAGGCCAGATCCTGGTGTCTGAGGTCTAAAATCACTGAAGTGGTTCTCTTCTAGGCCAGATCCTGGTGTCTGAGGTCCAAAATCACTGAAGTGGTTCTCTTCTAAGCCAGATCCTGGTGTCTGAGGTCTAAAATCACTGAACTGGTTCTCTTTTAGGCCAGATCCTGGTGTCTGAGGTCTAAAATCACTGAAGTGGTTCTCTTCTGGGCCAGATCCTGGTGTCTGAGGTCCAAAATCACTGCTGGTTCTCTTCTAGGCCAGATCCTGGTGTCTGAGGTCTAAAATCACTGAACTGGTTCTCTTTTAGGCCAGATCCTGGTGTCTGAGGTCTAAAATCACTGAAGTGGTTCTCTTCTAGGCCAGATCCTGGTGTCTGAGGTCTAAAATCACTGAAGTGGTTCTCTTCTAGGCCAGATCCTGGTGTCTGAGGTCTAAAATCACTGAACTGGTTCTCTTTTAGGCCAGATCCTGGTGTCTGAGGTCTAAAATCACTGAACTGGTTCTCTTTAGCCCAGATCCTGGTGTCTGAGGTCTAAAATCACTGAACTGGTTCTCTTTAGGCCAGATCCTGGTGTCTGAGGTCTAAAATCACTGAAGTGGTTCTCTTTTAGCCCAGATCCTGGTGTCTGAGATCCAAATCACTGCTGGTTCTCTTCTAGACCAGATCCTGGTGTCTGAGGTCTAAAATCACTGAAGTGGTTCTCTTCTAGACCAGATCCTGGTGCCTGAGATCTAAAATCACTGAACTGGTTCTCTTTTAGCCCAGATCCTGGTGTCTGAGGTCTAAAATCAATAAAGTGGTTCTTTTCTAAGCCAGATCCTGGTGTCTGAGGTCTAAAATCACTGAAGTGGTTCTCTTCTAGGCCAGATCCTGGTGTCTGAGGTCTAAAATCACTGAAGTGGTTCTCTTCTAGGCCAGATCCCAGTGCCTGAATTCTAAAATCACTGAACTGGTCCTCTTTTAGCCCAGATCCTTCTGTCTGAGGTCTAAAATCACTGAAGTGGTTCTCTTCTAAGCCAGATCCTGGTGTCGGAGGTCTAAAATCACTGAAGTGGTTCTCTTCTAGGCCAGATCCCGGTGCCTGAGATCTAAAATCACTGGACTGATTCTCTTTTAGCCCAGATCCTGGTGTCTGAGGCCAAAAATCACTGAAGTGGTTCTCTAAGCCAGATCCTAGTGTCTGAGGTCTAAAATCACTGAAGTGGTTCTCTTCTAGGCCTGATCCTGGTGTCTGAGATCCAAAATCGCTGGTTCTCTTCTAAGCCAGATCCTGGTGTCTGAGATCCAAAATCGCTAGTTCTCTTCTAGGCCAGATCCTGGTGTCTGAGATCCAAAATCACTGAACTGGTTCTCTTTTAGCCCAGATCCTGGTGTCTGAGGTCTAAAATCACTGAAGTGGTTCTCTTCTAGGCCAGATCCTGGTGTCTGAGGTCTAAAATCACTGAAGTGGTTCTATTCTAGGCCAGATCCTGGTGTCTGAGGTCTAAAATCACTGAAGTGGTTCTCTTCTAGGCCAGATCCTGGTGTCGGAGATCCAAAATCGCTGGTTCTCTTCTAAGCCAGATCCTGGTGTCTGAGGTCTAAAATCACTGAAGTGGTTCTCTTCTAGGCCAGATCCTGGTGTCTGAGATCCAAAATCGCTGGTTCTCTTCTAGGCCAGATCCTGGTGTCTGAGGTCTAAAATCACTGAAGTGGTTCTCTTCTAGGCCAGATCCCAGTGCCTGAAGTCTAAAATCACTGAAGTGGTTCTCTCCTAAGTCAGATCCTGGTGTCGGAGGTCTAAAATCACTGAAGTGGTTCTCTTCTAGGCCAGATCCCAGTGCCTGAAGTCTAAAATCACTGAAGTGGTTCTCTCCTAAGTCAGATCCTGGTGTCGGAGGTCTAAAATCACTGAAGTGGTTCTCTTCTAGGCCAGATCCTGGTGTCGGAGATCCAAAATCGCTGGTTCTCTTCTAAGCCAGATCCTGGTGTCTGAGATCCAAAATCACTGAACTGGTTTTCTTTTAGCCCAGATCCTGGTGTCTGAGGTCTAAAATCACTGAAGTGGTTCTCTTCTAGGCCAGATCCTGGTGTCTGAGGTCTAAAATCACTGAAGTGGTTCTCTTCTAGGCCAGATCCTGGTGTCGGAGATCCAAAATCACTGCTGGTTCTCTTCTAAGCCAGATCCTGGTGTCTGAGGTCTAAAATCACTGAAGTGGTTCTCTTTTAGCCCAGATCCTGGTGTCTGAGATCCAAAATCGCTGGTTCTCTTCTAAGCCAGATCCTGGTGTCTGAGGTCTAAAATCACTGAAGTGGTTCTCTTCTAGGCCAGATCCTGGTGTCTGAGGTCTAAAATCACTGAAGTGGTTCTCTCCTAGGCCAGATCCCAGTGCCTGAAGTCTAAAATCACTGAACTGGTCCTCTTTTAGCCCAGATCCTGGTGTCTGAGGTCTAAAATCACTGAAGTGGTTCTCTTCTAAGCCAGATCCTGGTGTCGGAGGTCTAAAATCTCTGGACTGATTCTCTTTTAGCCCAGATCCCGGTGCCTGAGATCTAAAATCACTGGACTGATTCTCTTCTAGGCCAGATCCTGGTGTCTGAGATCCAAAATCACTGAAGTGGTTCTCTTCTAAGCCAGATCCTGGTGTCTGAGGTCTAAAATCACTGAAGCGGTTCTCTTCTAGGCCAGATCCTGGTGTCTGAGATCCAAAATCGCTAGTTCTCTTCTAGGCCAGATCCTGGTGTCTGAGATCCAAAATCACTGAACTGGTTCTCTTTTAGCCCAGATCCTGGTGTCTGAGGTATAAAATCACTGAAGTGGTTCTCTTCTAGGCCAGGTCCTTGTGTCTAAGATCCAAAATCTCAGGTCCTCTTCTAGGCCAGATCCAGGTGTCTGAGATCCAAAATCGCTGGTTCTATTCTAGGCCAGATCCCTGTGCCTAGAGGTCTAAAATCACTGAACTGGTTCTCTTCTAAGCCAGATCCTGGTGTCTGATGACTAAAATCACTGAAGTGGTTCTCTTCTAAGCCAGATCCTGGTGTCTGAGATCCAAAATCACTGGTTCTCTTCTGGGCCAGATCCTGGTGCCTGAGGTCTAAAATCACTGAACTGGTTCTCTTTTAGCCCAGATGCGGGTGTCTGAGGTCTAAAATCACTGAACTGGTTCTCTTCTAAGCCAGATCCTGGTGTCTGATGACTAAAATCACTGAAGTGGTTCTCTTCTAAGCCAGATCCTGGTGTCTGAGATCCAAAATCGCTGAAGTGGTTCTCTTCTAGGCCAGATCCCAGTGCCTGAAGTCTAAAATCACTGAACTGGTCCTCTTTTAGCCCAGATCCTGGTGTCTGAGGTCTAAAATCACTGAAGTGGTTCTCTTCTAGGCCAGATCCCGGTGCCTGAGATCTAAAATCACTGGACTGATTCTCTTTTAGCCCAGATCCTGGTGTCTGAGGCCAAAATCACTGAAGTGGTTCTCTTCTAGGCCAGATCCTGGTGTCTGAGGTCTAAAATCACTGAAGTGGTTCTCTTCTGGGCCAGATCCTGGTGTCTGAGATCCAAAATCACTGAACTGGTTCTCTTTTAGCCCAGATCCTGGTGTCTGAGGTCTAAAATCACTGAAGTGGTTCTCTTCTAGGCCAGATCCTGGTGTCTGAGGTCTAAAATCACTGAAGTGGTTCTCTTCTAGGCCAGATCCTGGTGTCGGAGATCCAAAATCGCTGGTTCTCTTCTAAGCCAGATCCTGGTGTCTGAGGTCTAAAATCACTGAAGTGGTTCTCTTCTAGGCCAGATCCTGGTGTCTGAGATCCAAAATCGCTGGTTCTCTAAGCCAGATCCTGGTGTATGAGGTCTAAAATCACTGAAGTGGTTCTCTCCTAGGCCAGATCCCAGTGCCTGAAGTCTAAAATCACTGAACTGGTCCTCTTTTAGCCCAGATCCTGGTGTCTGAGGTCTAAAATCACTGAAGTGGTTCTCTTCTAAGCCAGATCCTGGTGTCTGAGGTCTAAAATCACTGAAGTGGTTCTCTTCTAGGCCAGATCCTGGTGTCGGAGATACAAAATCGCTGGTTCTCTTCTAAGCCAGATCCTGGTGTCTGAGATCCAAAATCGCTAGTTCTCTTCTAGGCCAGATCCTGGTGTCTGAGATCCAAAATCACTGAACTGGTTCTCTTTTAGCCCAGATCCTGGTGTCTGAGGTCTAAAATCACTGAAGTGGTTCTCTTCTAGGCCAGATCCTGGTGTCGGAGATCCAAAATCACTGAAGTGGTTCTCTTCTAGGCCAGATCCTGGTGTCTGAGATCCAAAATCACTGAACTGGTTCTCTTCTAGGCCAGATCCTGGTGTCTGAGATCCAAAATCACTGAACTGGTTTTCTTTTAGCCCAGATCCTGGTGTCTGAGGTCTAAAATCACTGAAGTGGTTCTCTCCTAGGCCAGATCCCGGTGCGTGAGATCTAAAATCACTGGACTGATTCTCTTTTAGCCCAGATCCTGGTGTCTGAGGTCAAAAATCACTAAAGTGGTTCTTTTCTAAGCCAGATCCCAGTGTCTGAAGTCTAAAATCACTGAACTGGTTCTCTTTTAGCCCAGATCCCGGTGCCTGAGGTCTAAAATCACTGAACTGGTTCTCTTTTAGCCCAGATCCTGGTGTCTGAGGTCTAAAACCACTGAAGTGGTTCTCTTCTAGGCCAGATCCTGGTGTCTGAGGTCTAAAATCACTGAAGTGGTTCTCTTCTAGGCCAGATCCTGGTGTCAGAGATCCAAAATCGCTGGTTCTCTTCTAAGCCAGATCCTGGTGTCTGAGGTCTAAAATCACTGAACTGGTCCTCTTTTAGGCCAGATCCTGGTGTCTGAGGTCTAAAATCACTGAAGTGGTTCTCTTCTGGGCCAGATCCTGGTGTCTGAGATCCAAAATCGCTGGTTCTCTTCTAGGCCAGAACCCGGTGTCTGAGGTCTAAAATCACTGAACTGGTTCTCTTTTAGCCCAGATCCTGGTGTCTGAGGTCTAAAATCACTGAAGTGGTTCTCTTCTAGGCCAGAT
The DNA here is from genome assembly GCA_011125475.1 of Melanerpes aurifrons. Lineage (NCBI taxonomy): Eukaryota > Metazoa > Chordata > Aves > Piciformes > Picidae > Melanerpes > Melanerpes aurifrons. The sequence goes on from WWNC01000243.1 coordinate 22,063, forward strand.
CCTGGTGTCTGAGGTCTAAAATCACTGAAGTCGTTCTCTTCTAGGCCAGATCCTGGTGTGAGATCCAAAATCTCTGGTCCTCTTTTAGCCCAGATCCTGGTGTCTGAGGTCTAAAATCACTGAACTGGTTCTCTTTTAGCCCAGATCCTGGTGTCTGAGGTCTAAAATCACTGAAGTGGTTCTCTTCTAGGCCAGATCCTGGTGTCTGAGGTCTAAAATCACTGAAGTGGTTCTCTTTTAGCCCAGATCCTGGTGTCTGAGATCCAAAATCGCTGGTTCTCTTCTAGACCAGATCCTGGTGTCTGAGGTCTAAAATCACTGAAGTGGTTCTCTTCTAGACCAGATCCCGGTGCCTGAGATCTAAAATCACTGGACTGATTCTCTTTTAGCCCAGATCCTGGTGTCTGAGGTCTAAAATCAATAAAGTGGTTCTTTTCTAAGCCAGATCCTGGTGTCTGAGGTCTAAAATCACTGAAGTGGTTCTCTTCTAGGCCAGATCCTGGTGTCTGAGGTCTAAAATCACTGAAGTGGTTCTCTTCTAGGCCAGATCCCAGTGCCTGAATTCTAAAATCACTGAACTGGTCCTCTTTTAGCCCAGATCCTTCTGTCTGAGGTCTAAAATCACTGAAGTGGTTCTCTTCTAAGCCAGATCCTGGTGTCGGAGGTCTAAAATCACTGAAGTGGTTCTCTTCTAGGCCAGATCCCGGTGCCTGAGATCTAAAATCACTGGACTGATTCTCTTTTAGCCCAGATCCTGGTGTCTGAGGCCAAAAATCACTGAAGTGGTTCTCTTCTAAGCCAGATCCTAGTGTCTGAGGTCTAAAATCACTGAAGTGGTTCTCTTCTAGGCCTGATCCTGGTGTCTGAGATCCAAAATCGCTGGTTCTCTTCTAAGCCAGATCCTGGTGTCTGAGATCCAAAATCGCTAGTTCTCTTCTAGGCCAGATCCTGGTGTCTGAGATCCAAAATCACTGAACTGGTTCTCTTTTAGCCCAGATCCTGGTGTCTGAGGTCTAAAATCACTGAAGTGGTTCTCTTCTAGGCCAGATCCTGGTGTCTGAGGTCTAAAATCACTGAAGTGGTTCTATTCTAGGCCAGATCCTGGTGTCTGAGGTCTAAAATCACTGAAGTGGTTCTCTTCTAGGCCAGATCCTGGTGTCGGAGATCCAAAATCGCTGGTTCTCTTCTAAGCCAGATCCTGGTGTCTGAGGTCTAAAATCACTGAAGTGGTTCTCTTCTAGGCCAGATCCTGGTGTCTGAGATCCAAAATCGCTGGTTCTCTTCTAGGCCAGATCCTGGTGTCTGAGGTCTAAAATCACTGAAGTGGTTCTCTTCTAGGCCAGATCCCAGTGCCTGAAGTCTAAAATCACTGAAGTGGTTCTCTCCTAAGTCAGATCCTGGTGTCGGAGGTCTAAAATCACTGAAGTGGTTCTCTTCTAGGCCAGATCCCAGTGCCTGAAGTCTAAAATCACTGAAGTGGTTCTCTCCTAAGTCAGATCCTGGTGTCGGAGGTCTAAAATCACTGAAGTGGTTCTCTTCTAGGCCAGATCCTGGTGTCGGAGATCCAAAATCGCTGGTTCTCTTCTAAGCCAGATCCTGGTGTCTGAGATCCAAAATCACTGAACTGGTTTTCTTTTAGCCCAGATCCTGGTGTCTGAGGTCTAAAATCACTGAAGTGGTTCTCTTCTAGGCCAGATCCTGGTGTCTGAGGTCTAAAATCACTGAAGTGGTTCTCTTCTAGGCCAGATCCTGGTGTCGGAGATCCAAAATCGCTGGTTCTCTTCTAAGCCAGATCCTGGTGTCTGAGGTCTAAAATCACTGAAGTGGTTCTCTTTTAGCCCAGATCCTGGTGTCTGAGATCCAAAATCGCTGGTTCTCTTCTAAGCCAGATCCTGGTGTCTGAGGTCTAAAATCACTGAAGTGGTTCTCTTCTAGGCCAGATCCTGGTGTCTGAGGTCTAAAATCACTGAAGTGGTTCTCTCCTAGGCCAGATCCCAGTGCCTGAAGTCTAAAATCACTGAACTGGTCCTCTTTTAGCCCAGATCCTGGTGTCTGAGGTCTAAAATCACTGAAGTGGTTCTCTTCTAAGCCAGATCCTGGTGTCGGAGGTCTAAAATCTCTGGACTGATTCTCTTTTAGCCCAGATCCCGGTGCCTGAGATCTAAAATCACTGGACTGATTCTCTTCTAGGCCAGATCCTGGTGTCTGAGATCCAAAATCACTGAAGTGGTTCTCTTCTAAGCCAGATCCTGGTGTCTGAGGTCTAAAATCACTGAAGCGGTTCTCTTCTAGGCCAGATCCTGGTGTCTGAGATCCAAAATCGCTAGTTCTCTTCTAGGCCAGATCCTGGTGTCTGAGATCCAAAATCACTGAACTGGTTCTCTTTTAGCCCAGATCCTGGTGTCTGAGGTATAAAATCACTGAAGTGGTTCTCTTCTAGGCCAGGTCCTTGTGTCTAAGATCCAAAATCTCAGGTCCTCTTCTAGGCCAGATCCAGGTGTCTGAGATCCAAAATCGCTGGTTCTATTCTAGGCCAGATCCCTGTGCCTAGAGGTCTAAAATCACTGAACTGGTTCTCTTCTAAGCCAGATCCTGGTGTCTGATGACTAAAATCACTGAAGTGGTTCTCTTCTAAGCCAGATCCTGGTGTCTGAGATCCAAAATCACTGGTTCTCTTCTGGGCCAGATCCTGGTGCCTGAGGTCTAAAATCACTGAACTGGTTCTCTTTTAGCCCAGATGCGGGTGTCTGAGGTCTAAAATCACTGAACTGGTTCTCTTCTAAGCCAGATCCTGGTGTCTGATGACTAAAATCACTGAAGTGGTTCTCTTCTAAGCCAGATCCTGGTGTCTGAGATCCAAAATCGCTGAAGTGGTTCTCTTCTAGGCCAGATCCCAGTGCCTGAAGTCTAAAATCACTGAACTGGTCCTCTTTTAGCCCAGATCCTGGTGTCTGAGGTCTAAAATCACTGAAGTGGTTCTCTTCTAGGCCAGATCCCGGTGCCTGAGATCTAAAATCACTGGACTGATTCTCTTTTAGCCCAGATCCTGGTGTCTGAGGCCAAAAATCACTGAAGTGGTTCTCTTCTAGGCCAGATCCTGGTGTCTGAGGTCTAAAATCACTGAAGTGGTTCTCTTCTGGGCCAGATCCTGGTGTCTGAGATCCAAAATCACTGAACTGGTTCTCTTTTAGCCCAGATCCTGGTGTCTGAGGTCTAAAATCACTGAAGTGGTTCTCTTCTAGGCCAGATCCTGGTGTCTGAGGTCTAAAATCACTGAAGTGGTTCTCTTCTAGGCCAGATCCTGGTGTCGGAGATCCAAAATCGCTGGTTCTCTTCTAAGCCAGATCCTGGTGTCTGAGGTCTAAAATCACTGAAGTGGTTCTCTTCTAGGCCAGATCCTGGTGTCTGAGATCCAAAATCGCTGGTTCTCTTCTAAGCCAGATCCTGGTGTATGAGGTCTAAAATCACTGAAGTGGTTCTCTCCTAGGCCAGATCCCAGTGCCTGAAGTCTAAAATCACTGAACTGGTGCTCTTTTAGCCCAGATCCTGGTGTCTGAGGTCTAAAATCACTGAAGTGGTTCTCTTCTAAGCCAGATCCTGGTGTCTGAGGTCTAAAATCACTGAAGTGGTTCTCTTCTAGGCCAGATCCTGGTGTCGGAGATCCAAAATCGCTGGTTCTCTTCTAAGCCAGATCCTGGTGTCTGAGATCCAAAATCGCTAGTTCTCTTCTAGGCCAGATCCTGGTGTCTGAGATCCAAAATCACTGAACTGGTTCTCTTTTAGCCCAGATCCTGGTGTCTGAGGTCTAAAATCACTGAAGTGGTTCTCTTCTAGGCCAGATCCTGGTGTCGGAGATCCAAAATCACTGAAGTGGTTCTCTTCTAGGCCAGATCCTGGTGTCTGAGATCCAAAATCACTGAACTGGTTCTCTTCTAGGCCAGATCCTGGTGTCTGAGATCCAAAATCACTGAACTGGTTTTCTTTTAGCCCAGATCCTGGTGTCTGAGGTCTAAAATCACTGAAGTGGTTCTCTCCTAGGCCAGATCCCGGTGCGTGAGATCTAAAATCACTGGACTGATTCTCTTTTAGCCCAGATCCTGGTGTCTGAGGTCAAAAATCACTAAAGTGGTTCTTTTCTAAGCCAGATCCCAGTGTCTGAAGTCTAAAATCACTGAACTGGTTCTCTTTTAGCCCAGATCCTGGTGTCTGAGGTCTAAAATCACTGAAGTGGTTCTCTTCTAAGCCAGATCCTGGTGTCGGAGGTCTAAAATCACTGAAGTGGTTCTCTTCTAGGCCAGATCACGGTGCCTGAGGTCTAAAATCACTGAAGTGGTTCTCTTTTAGCCCAGGTCCTGGTGTCTGAGGTCTAAAATCGCTAGTTATCTTCTAGGCCAGATCCTGGTGTCTGAGATCCAAAATCACTGAACTGGTTCTCTTTTAGCCCAGATCCTGGTGTCTGAGGTCTAAAATCACTGAAGTGGTTCTCTTCTAGGCCAGATCCTGGTGTCGGAGATCCAAAATCACTGAAGTGGTTCTCTTCTAGGCCAGATCCTGGTGTCTGAGATCCAAAATCACTGAACTGGTTCTCTTCTAGGCCAGATCCTGGTGTCTGAGATCCAAAATCACTGAACTGGTTTTCTTTTAGCCCAGATCCTGGTGTCTGAGGTCTAAAATCACTGAAGTGGTTCTCTTCTAGGCCAGATCCTGGTGTCTGAGGTCTAAAATCACTGAAGTGGTTCTCTTCTAGGCCAGATCCTGGTGTCGGAGATCCAAAATCGCTGGTTCTCTTCTAAGCCAGATCCTGGTGTCTGAGGTCTAAAATCACTGAAGTGGTTCTCTTCTAGGCCAGATCCTGGTGTCTGAGATCCAAAATCGCTGGTTCTCTTCTAAGCCAGATCCTGGTGTCTGAGGTCTAAAATCACTGAAGTGGTTCTCTTCTAGGCCAGATCCTGGTGTCTGAGGTCTAAAATCACTGAAGTGGTTCTCTCCTAGGCCAGATCCGGTGCGTGAGATCTAAAATCACTGGACTGATTCTCTTTTAGCCCAGATCCTGGTGTCTGAGGTCAAAAATCACTAAAGTGGTTCTTTTCTAAGCCAGATCCCAGTGTCTGAAGTCTAAAATCACTGAACTGGTTCTCTTTTAGCCCAGATCCTGGTGTCTGAGGTCTAAAATCACTGAACTGGTTCTCTTCTAAGCCAGATCCTGGTGTCGGAGGTCTAAAATCACTGAAGTGGTTCTCTTCTAGGCCAGATCACGGTGCCTGAGGTCTAAAATCACTGAAGTGGTTCTCTTTTAGCCCAGGTCCTGGTGTCTGAGGTCTAAAATCACTGAAGTGGTTCTCTTCTAGGCCAGATCCTGGTGTCTGAGATCCAAAATCGCTGGTTCTCTTCTAGACCAGATGCTGGTGTCTGAGGTCTAAAATCACTGAAGTGGTTCTCTTCTAAGCCAGATCCTGGTGTCTGAGATCCAAAATCCCTGGTTCTCTTCAAGGCCAGATCCCGGTGCCTGAGGTCTAAAATCACTGAAGTGGTTCTCTTTTAGCCCAGGTCCTGGTGTCTGAGGTCTAAAATCACTGAAGTGGTTCTCTTCTAGGCCAGATCCTGGTGTCTGAGATCCAAAATCGCTGGTTCTCTTCTAGACCAGATGCTGGTGTCTGAGGTCTAAAATCACAGAAGTGGTTCTCTTCTAGACCAGATCCCGATGCCTGAGATCTAAAATCACTGGACTGATTCTCTTTTAGCCCAGATCCTGGTGTCTGAGGTCTAAAATCACTGAAGTGGTTCTCTTCTAGGCCAGATCCTGGTGTCTGAGATCCAAAATCGCTGGTTCTCTTCTAAGAAAGATCCTGGTGTCTGAGGTCTAAAATCACAGAACTGGTTGTCTTTTAGCCCAGATCCTGGTGTCTGAGGTCTAAAATCACTGAAGTGGTTCTCTTCTAGGCCAGATCCCAGTGCCTGAAGTCTAAAATCACTGAACTGGTCCTCTTTTAGCCCAGATCCTGGTGTCTGAGATCTAAAATCACTGAAGTGGTTCTCTCCTAAGTCAGATCCTGGTGTCGGAGGTCTAAAATCACTGAAGTGGTTCTCTTCTAGGCCAGATCCCGGTGCCTGAAATCTAAAATCACTGAACTGGTTCTCTTTTAGCCCAGATCCTGGTGTCTGAGGTCTAAAATCACTGAAGTGGTTCTCTTCTAAGCCACATCCTGGTGTCTGAGATCCAAAATCGCTGGTTCTCTTCTAGGCCAGATCCCGGTGCCTGAGGTCTAAAATCACTGAACTGGTTCTCTTTTAGCCCAGATCCTGGTGTCTGAGGTCTAAAACCACTGAAGTGGTTCTCTTCTAAGCCAGATCCTGGTGTCTGAGATCTAAAATCACTGGACTGATTCTCTTTTAGCCCAGATCCTGGTGTCTGAGGCCAAAAATCACTGAAGTGGTTCTCTTCTAAGCCAGATCGTGGTGTCTGAGGTCTAAAATCACTGAAGTGGTTCTCTTCTAGGCCAGATCCCGGTGCCTGAAATCTAAAATCACTGAACTGGTTCTCTTTTAGCCCAGATCCTGGTGTCTGAGGTCTAAAATCACTGAAGTGGTTCTCTTCTAAGCCAGATCCTGGTGTCTGAGATCCAAAATCGCTGGTTCTCTTCTAGGCCAGATCCCGGTGCCTGAGGTCTAAAATCACTGAACTGGTCCTCTTTTAGCCCAGATCCCGGTGTCTGAGGTCTAAAATCACTGAAGTGGTTCTCTTCTAGGCCAGATCCCGGTGCCTGAGATCTAAAATCACTGGACTGATTCTCTTTTAGCCCAGATCCTGGTGTCTGAGGCCAAAAATCACAGAAGTGGTTCTCTTCTAAGCCAGATCGTGGTGTCTGAGGTCTAAAATCACTGAAGTGGTTCTCTTCTGGGCCAGATCCTGGTGTCTGAGATCCAAAATCACTGAACTGGTTCTCTTTTAGCCCAGATCCTGGTGTCTGAGGTCTAAAATCACTGAAGTGGTTCTCTTCTAGGCCAGATCCTGGTGTCTGAGATCCAAAATCGCTGGTTCTCTTCTGGGCCAGATCCAGGTGCCTGAGGTCTAAAATCACTGAAGTGGTTCTCTTCTAGACCAGATGCGGGTGTCTGAGGTCTAAAATCACTGAAGTGGTCCTCTTCTAGGCCAGATCCTGGTGTCTGAGGTCTAAAATCACTAAAGTGGTTCTCTTCTAGGCCAGATCCCGGTTCCTGAGATCTAAAATCACTGGACTGATTCTCTTTTAGCCCAGATCCTGGTGTCTGAGGCCAAAAATCACTGAAGTGGTTCTCTTCTAAGCCAGATCCTGGTGTCTGAGATCCAAAATCGCTGGTTCTCTTCTAGGCCAGATCCCGGTGCCTGAGGTCTAAAATCACTGAAGTGGTTCTCTTTTAGCCCAGGTCCTGGTGTCTGAGGTCTAAAATCACTGAAGTGGTTCTCTTCTAGGCCAGATCCTGGTGTCTGAGATCCAAAATCGCTGGTTCTCTTCTAAGCCACATCCTGGTGTCTGAGGTGTAAAATCACTAAAGTGGTTCTCTTCTAGACCAGATCCCGGTGCCTGAGATCTAAAATCACTGGACTGCCCAGATCCTGGTGTCTGAGTTCTAAAATCACTGCAGTGGTTCTTTTCTAAGCCAGATCCTGGTGTCTGAGGTCTAAAATCACTGAAGTGGTTCTCTTCTAGGCCAGGACCTTGTGTCTGAGATCCAAAATCACAGGTCCTCTTCTAGGCCAGATCCTGGTGTCTGAGATCCAAAATCGCTGGTTCTCTTCTGGGCCAGATCCTGGTGTCTGAGGTCTAAAATCACTGAAGTGGTTCTCTTCTAGACCAGATGCGGGTGTCTGAGGTCTAAAATCACTGAAGTGGTTCTCTTCTAGGCCAGATCCTGGTGTCTGAGGTCTAAAATCACTAAAGTGGTTCTCTTCTAGGCCAGATCCTGGTGTCTGAGATCCAAAATCGCTGGTTCTCTTCTAAGCCACATCCTGGTGTCTGAGGTGTAAAATCACTGAAGTGGTTCTCTTCTAGACCAGATCCCGGTGCCTGAGATCTGAAATCACTGGACTGATTCTCTTTTAGCCCAGATCCTGGTGTCTGAGGTCAAAAATCACTAAAGTGGTTCTTTTCTAAGCCAGATCCTGGTGTCTGAGGTCTAAAATCACTGAAGTGGTTGTCTTCTAGGCCAGATCCTGGTGTCTGAGATCCAAAATCGCTGGTTCTCTTCTAAGCCAGATCCTGGTGTCTGAGGTCTAAAATCACTGAAGTGGTTCTCTTCTAGGCCAGATCCTGGTGTCTGAGGTCTAAAATCGCTGAAGTGGTTCTCTTCTAGGCCAGATCCCAGTGTCTGAAGTCTAAAATCACTGAACTGGTCCTGTTTTAGCCCAGATCCTGGTGTCTGAGGTCTAAAATCACTGAAGTGGTTCTCTTCTAAGCCAGATCCTGGTGTCGGAGGTCTAAAATCACTGAAGTGGTTCTCTTCTAGGCCAGATCCCGGTGCCTGAGGTCTAAAATCACTGAAGTGGTTCTCTTTTAGCCCAGGTCCTGGTGTCTGAGGTCTAAAATCACTGAAGTGGTTCTCTTCTAGGCCAGATCCTGGTGTCTGAGATCCAAAATCGCTGGTTCTCTTCTAGACCAGATGCTGGTGTCTGAGGTCTAAAATCACTGAAGTGGTTCTCTTTTAGCCCAGGTCCTGGTGTATGAGGTCTAAAATCACTGAAGTGGTTCTCTTCTAAGCCAGATCCTGGTGTCTGAGATCCAAAATCGCTGGTTCTCTTCAAGGCCAGATCCCGGTGCCTGAGGTCTAAAATCACTGAAGTGGTTCTCTTTTAGCCCAGGTCCTGGTGTCTGAGGTCTAAAATCACTGAAGTGGTTCTCTTCTAGGCCAGATCCTGGTGTCTGAGATCCAAAATCGCTGGTTCTCTTCTAGACCAGATGCTGGTGTCTGAGGTCTAAAATCACTGAAGTGGTTCTCTTCTAGACCAGATCCCGATGCCTGAGATCTAAAATCACTGGACTGATTCTCTTTTAGCCCAGATCCTGGTGTCTGAGGTCTAAAATCACTGAAGTGGTTCTCTTCTAGGCCAGTTCCTGGTGTCTGAGATCCAAAATCGCTGGTTCTCTTCTAAGAAAGATCCTGGTGTCTGAGGTCTAAAATCACAGAACTGGTTGTCTTTTAGCCCAGATCCTGGTGTCTGAGGTCTAAAATCACTGAAGTGGTTCTCTTCTAGGCCAGATCCCAGTGCCTGAAGTCTAAAATCACTGAACTGGTCCTCTTTTAGCACAGATCCTGGTGTCTGAGATCTAAAATCACTGAAGTGGTTCTCTTCTAAGTCAGATCCTGGTGTCGGAGGTCTAAAATCACTGAAGTGGTTCTCTTCTAGGCCAGATCCCGGTGCCTGAAATCTAAAATCACTGAACTGGTTCTCTTTTAGCCCAGATCCTGGTGTCTGAGGTCTAAAATCACTGAAGTGGTTCTCTTCTAAGCCAGATCCTGGTGTCTGAGATCCAAAATCGCTGGTTCTCTTCTAGGCCAGATCCCGGTGCCTGAGGTCTAAAATCACAGAACTGGTTGTCTTTTAGCCCAGATCCTGGTGTCTGAGGTCTAAAACCACTGAAGTGGTTCTCTTCTAAGCCAGATCCTGGTGTCTGAGGTCTAAAATCACTGAACTGGTCCACTTTTAGGCCAGATCCTGGTGTCTGAGGTCTAAAATCACTGAAGTGGTTCTCTTCTAGGCCAGATCCTGGTGTCTGAGATCCAAAATCGCTGGTTCTCTTCTAGGCCAGAACCCGGTGTCTGAGGTCTAAAATCACTGAACTGGTTCTCTTCTAGGCCAGATCCTGGTGTCTGAGGTCTAAAATCACTGAAGTGGTTCTCTTCTAGGCCAGATCCTGGTGTCTGAGGTCTAAAATCACTGAAGTCGTTCTCTTCTAGGCCAGATCCTGGTGTGAGATCCAAAATCTCTGGTCCTCTTTTAGCCCAGATCCTGGTGTCTGAGGTCTAAAATCACTGAAGTGGTTCTCTTCTAGGCCAGATCCTGGTATCTGAGGTCTAAAATCACTGAAGTGGTTCTCTTCTAGGCCAGATCCTGGTGTCTGAGGTCTAAAATCACTGAAGTGGTTCTCTTTTAGCCCAGATCCTGGTGTCTGAGATCCAAAATCGCTGGTTCTCTTCTAGACCAGATGCTGGTGTCTGAGGTCTAAAATCACTGAAGTGGTTCTCTTCTAGACCAGATCCCGGTGCCTGAGATCTAAAATCACTGGACTGATTCTCTTTTAGCCCAGATCCTGGTGTCTGAGGTCTAAAATCACTGAAGTGGTTCTTTTCTAAGCCAGATCCTGGTGTCTGAGGTCTAAAATCACTGAAGTGGTTGTCTTCTAGGCCAGATCCTGGTGTCTGAGATCCAAAATCGCTGGTTCTCTTCTAAGCCAGATCCTGGTGTCTGAGGTCTAAAATCGCTGAAGTGGTTCTCTTCTAGGCCAGATCCCAGTGTCTGAAGTCTAAAATCACTGAACTGGTCCTCTTTAGCCCAGATCCTGGTGTCTGAGGTCTAAAATCACTGAAGTGGTTCTCTTCTAAGCCAGATCCTGGTGTCGGAGGTCTAAAATCACTGAAGTGGTTCTCTTCTAGGCCAGATCCCGGTGCCTGAGATCTAAAATCACTGAACTGGTTCTCTTTTAGCCCAGATCCTGGTGTCTGAGGTCTAAAATCACTGAAGTGGTTCTCTTCTAAGCCAGATCCTGGTGTCGGAGGTCTAAAATCACTGAAGTGGTTCTCTTCTAGGCCAGATCCTGGTGTCTGAGATCCAAAATCACTGAACTGGTTCACTTTTAGCCCAGATCCTGGTGTCTGAGGTCTAAAATCACTGAAGTGGTTCTCTTCTAGGCCTGATCCTGGTGTCTGAGGTCTAAAATCACTGAAGTGGTTGTCTTTTAGCCCAGATCCTGGTGTCTGAGGTCTAAAATCACTGAAGTGGTTCTCTTCTAGGCCAGATCCCAGTGCCTGAAGTCTAAAATCACTGAACTGGTCCTCTTTTAGCACAGATCCTGGTGTCTGAGGTCTAAAATCACTGAAGTGGTTCTCTTCTAGGCCAGATCCTGGTGTCGGAGGTCTAAAATCACTGAAGTGGTTCTCTTCTAGTCCAGATCCCGGTGCCTGAAATCTAAAATCACTGAACTGGTTCTGTTTTAGCCCAGATCCAGGTGCCTGAGGTCTAAAATCACTGAAGTGGTTCTCTTCTAAGCCAGATCCTGGTGTCTGAGATCCAAAATCGCTGGTTCTCTTCTAGGCCAGATCCCGGTGCCTGAGGTCTAAAATCACAGAACTGGTTGTCTTTTAGCCCAGATCCTGGTGTCTGAGGTCTAAAACCACTGAAGTGGTTCTCTTCTAAGCCAGATCCTGGTGTCTGAGGTCTAAAATCACTGAACTGGTCCTCTTTTAGGCCAGATCCTGGTGTCTGAGGTCTAAAATCACTGAAGTGGTTCTCTTCTAGGCCAGATCCTGGTGTCTGAGATCCAAAATCGCTGGTTCTCTTCTAGGCCAGAACCCGGTGTCTGAGGTCTAAAATCACTGAACTGGTTCTCTTTTAGCCCAGATCCTGGTGTCTGAGGTCTAAAATCACTGAAGTGGTTCTCTTCTAGGCCAGATCCTGGTGTCTGAGGTCTAAAATCACTGAAGTCGTTCTCTTCTAGGCCAGATCCTGGTGTGAGATCCAAAATCTCTGGTCCTCTTTTAGCCCAGATCCTGGTGTCTGAGGTCTAAAATCACTGAAGTGGTTCTCTTCTAGGCCAGATCCTGGTATCTGAGGTCTAAAATCACTGAAGTGGTTCTCTTCTAGGCCAGATCCTGGTGTCTGAGGTCTAAAATCACTGAAGTGGTTCTCTTTTAGCCCAGATCCTGGTGTCTGAGATCCAAAATCGCTGGTTCTCTTCTAGACCAGATGCTGGTGTCTGAGGTCTAAAATCACTGAAGTGGTTCTCTTCTAGACCAGATCCCGGTGCCTGAGATCTAAAATCACTGGACTGATTCTCTTTTAGCCCAGATCCTGGTGTCTGAGGTCTAAAATCACTGAAGTGGTTCTTTTCTAAGCCAGATCCTGGTGTCTGAGGTCTAAAATCACTGAAGTGGTTGTCTTCTAGGCCAGATCCTGGTGTCTGAGATCCAAAATCGCTGGTTCTCTTCTAAGCCAGATCCTGGTGTCTGAGGTCTAAAATCGCTGAAGTGGTTCTCTTCTAGGCCAGATCCCAGTGTCTGAAGTCTAAAATCACTGAACTGGTCCTCTTTTAGCCCAGATCCTGGTGTCTGAGGTCTAAAATCACTGAAGTGGTTCTCTTCTAAGCCAGATCCTGGTGTCGGAGGTCTAAAATCACTGAAGTGGTTCTCTTCTAGGCCAGATCCCGGTGCCTGAGATCTAAAATCACTGAACTGGTTCTCTTTTAGCCCAGATCCTGGTGTCTGAGGTCTAAAATCACTGAAGTGGTTCTCTTCTAAGCCAGATCCTGGTGTCGGAGGTCTAAAATCACTGAAGTGGTTCTCTTCTAGGCCAGATCCTGGTGTCTGAGATCCAAAATCACTGAACTGGTTCACTTTTAGCCCAGATCCTGGTGTCTGAGGTCTAAAATCACTGAAGTGGTTCTCTTCTAGGCCTGATCCTGGTGTCTGAGGTCTAAAATCACTGAAGTGGTTCTATTCTAGGCCAGATCCTGGTGTCAGAGGTCTAAAATCACTGAAGTGGTTCTCTTCTAGGCCAGATCCTGGTGTCGGAGATCCAAAATCGCTGGTTCTCTTCTAAGCCAGATCCTGGTGTCTGAGGTCTAAAATCACTGAAGTGGTTCTCTTCTAGGCCAGATCCTGGTGTCTGAGATCCAAAATCGCTGGTTCTCTTCTAGGCCAGATCCTGGTGTCTGAGGTCTAAAATCACTGAAGTGGTTCTCTTCTAGGCCAGATCCTGGTGTCGGAGATCCAAAATCGCTGGTTCTCTTCTAAGCCAGATCCTGGTGTCTGAGGTCTAAAATCACTGAAGTGGTTCTCTTCTAGGCCAGATCCTGGTGTCGGAGATCCAAAATCGCTGGTTCTCTTCTAAGCCAGATCCTGGTGTCTGAGGTCTAAAATCACTGAAGTGGTTCTCTTCTAGGCCAGATCCTGGTGTCTGAGATCCAAAATCGCTGGTTCTCTTCTAGGCCAGATCCTGGTGTCTGAGGTCTAAAATCACTGAAGTGGTTCTCTTCTAGGCCAGATCCCAGTGCCTGAAGTCTAAAATCACTGAACTGGTCCTCTTTTAGCCCAGATCCTGGTGTCTGAGGTCTAAAATCACTGAAGTGGTTCTCTTCTAGGCCAGATCCCGGTGCCTGTGATCTAAAATCACTGGACTGATTCTCTCTTAGCCCAGATCCTGGTGTCTGAGGCCAAAAATCACTGAAGTGGTTCTCTTCTAAGCCAGATCCTGGTGTCTGAGGTCTAAAATCACTGAACTGGTTCTCTTCTAGGCCAGATCCTGGTGTCTGAGGTCTAAAATCACTGAAGTGGTTCTCTTCTAGGCCAGATCCTGGTGTCTGAGATCCAAAATCGCTGGTTCTCTTCTAAGCCAGATCCTGGTGTCTGAGGTCTAAAATCACTGCAGTGGTTCTTTTCTAAGCCAGATCCTGGTGTCTGAGGTCTAAAATCACTGAAGTGGTTCTCTTCTAGGCCAGGACCTTGTGTCTGAGATCCAAAATCACAGGTCCTCTTCTAGGCCAGATCCTGGTGTCTGAGGTCTAAAATCACTGAAGTGGTTCTCTTCTAAGCCAGATCCTGGTGTCTGAGGTCTAAAATCACTGAACTGGTTCTCTTTTAGACCAGATGCGGGTGTCTGAGGTCTAAAATCACCTGAAGTGGTTCTCTTCTAGGCCAGATCCTGGTGTCTGAGGTCTAAAATCACTAAAGTGGTTCTCTTCTAGGCCAGATCCTGGTGTCTGAGATCCAAAATAGCTGGTTCTCTTCTAAGCCAGATCCTGGTGTCTGAGGTCTAAAAACACTGAAGTGGTTCTCTTCTAGACCAGATCCCGGTGCCTGAGATAAGAAATCACTGGACTGATTCTCTCTTAGCCCAGATCCTGGTGTCTGAGGTCTAAAATCACTGAAGTGGTTCTCTTCTAGGCCAGATCCGGTTCCTGAGATCTAAAATCACAGGACTGATTCTCTTTAGCCCAGATCCTGGTGTCTGAGGCCAAAAATCACTGAAGTGGTTCTCTTCTAAGCCAGATCCTGGTGTCTGAGATCCAAAATCGCTGGTTCTCTTCTAGGCCAGATCCCGGTGCCTGAGGTCTAAAATCACTGAAGTGGTTCTCTTCTAGGCCAGGTCCTGGTGTCTGAGGTCTAAAATCACTGAAGTGGTTCTCTTCTAGGCCAGATCCTGGTGGCTGAGATCCAAAATCGCTAGTTCTCTTCTAGGCCAGATCCTGGTGTCTGAGATCCAAAATCACTGAACTGGTTCTCTTTTAGCCCAGATCCTGGTGTCTGAGGTCTAAAATCACTGAAGTGGTTCTCTTCTAGGCCAGATCCTGGTGTCTGAGGTCTAAAATCACTGAACTGGTTCTATTCTAGGCCAGATCCTGGTGTCTGAGGTCTAAAATCACTGAAGTGGTTCTCTTCTAGGCCAGATCCTGGTGTCGGAGATCCAAAATCGCAGGTTCTCTTCTAAGCCAGATCCTGGTGTCTGAGGTCTAAAATCACTGAAGTGGTTCTCTTCTAGGCCAGATCCTGGTGTCTGAGATCCAAAATCGCTGGTTCTCTTCTAAGCCAGATCCTGGTGTCTGAGGTCTAAAATCGCTGAAGTGGTTCTCTTCTAGGCCAGATCCCAGTGTCTGAAGTCTAAAATCACTGAACTGGTCCTCTTTTAGCCCAGATCCTGGTGTCTGAGGTCTAAAATCACTGAAGTGGTTCTCTTCTAGGCCAGATCCTGGTGTCTGAGATCTAAAATCACTGGAATGATTCTCTTTTAGCCCAGATCCTGGTGTCTGAGGTCTAAAATCACTGAAGTGGTTGTCTTCTAAGCCAGATCCTGGTGTCTGAGGTCTAAAATCACTGAAGTGGTTCTCTTCTGGGCCAGATCCTGGTGTCTGAGATCCAAAATCGCTAGTTCTCTTCTAGGCCAGATCCTGGTGTCTGAGATCCAAAATCACTGAACTGGTTCTCTTTTAGCCCAGATCCTGGTGTCTGAGGTCTAAAATCACTGAAGTGGTTCTCTTCTAGGCCAGATCCTTGTGTCTGAGGTCTAAAATCACTGAAGTGGTTCTCTTCTAGGCCAGATCCTGGTGTCGGAGATCCAAAATCGCTGGTTCTCTTCTAAGCCAGATCCTGGTGTCTGAGGTCTAAAATCACTGAAGTGGTTCTCTTCTAGGCCAGATCCTGGTGTCTGAGATCTAAAATCACTGGACTGATTCTCTTTTAGCCCAGATCCTGGTGTCTGAGGTCTAAAATCACTGAAGTGGTTCTCTTCTAGGCCAGATCCTGGTGTCTGAGGTCTGAAATCACTGAAGTGGTTCTCTTCTAAGCCAGATCCTGGTGTCTGAGGTCTAAAATCACTGAAGTGGTTCTCTTCTAGGCCAGATCCTGGTGTCTGAGATGCAAAATCGCTAGTTCTCTTCTAGGCCAGATCCTGGTGTCTGAGATCCAAAATCACTGAACTTGTTCTCTTCTAGGCCAGATCCTGGTGCCTGAGGTCTAAAATCACAGAAGTGGTTCTCTTCTAGGCCAGGTCCTTGTGTCTGAGATCCAAAATCACAGGTCCTCTTCTAGGCCAGATCCAGGTGTCTGAGATCCAAAATCGCTGGTTCTATTCTAGGCCAGATCCCTGTGCCTAGAGGTCTAAAATCACTGAACTGGTTCTCTTCTAAGCCAGATCCTGGTGTCTGAGGACTAAAATCACTGAAGTGGTTCTCTTCTAGGCCAGATCCCAGTGCCTGAAGTCTAAAATCACTGAACTGGTCCTCTTTTAGGCCAGATCCTGGTGTCTGAGGTCTAAAATCACTGAAGTGGTTCTCTTCTAGGCCAGATCCCGGTGCCTGTGATCTAAAATCACTGGACTGATTCTCTCTTAGCCCAGATCCTGGTGTCTGAGGCCAAAAATCACTGAAGTGGTTCTCTTCTAAGCCAGATCCTGGTGTCTGAGGTCTAAAATCACTGAACTGGTTCTCTTCTAGGCCAGATCCTGGTGTCTGAGGTCTAAAATCACTGAAGTGGTTCTCTTCTAGGCCAGATCCTGGTGTCTGAGATCCAAAATCGCTGGTTCTCTTCTAAGCCAGATCCTGGTGTCTGAGGTCTAAAATCACTGCAGTGGTTCTTTTCTAAGCCAGATCCTGGTGTCTGAGGTCTAAAATCACTGAAGTGGTTCTCTTCTAGGCCAGGACCTTGTGTCTGAGATCCAAAATCACAGGTCCTCTTCTAGGCCAGATCCTGGTGTCTGAGGTCTAAAATCACTGAAGTGGTTCTCTTCTAAGCCAGATCCTGGTGTCTGAGGTCTAAAATCACTGAACTGGTTCTCTTTTAGACCAGATGCGGGTGTCTGAGGTCTAAAATCACCTGAAGTGGTTCTCTTCTAGGCCAGATCCTGGTGTCTGAGGTCTAAAATCACTAAAGTGGTTCTCTTCTAGGCCAGATCCTGGTGTCTGAGATCCAAAATAGCTGGTTCTCTTCTAAGCCAGATCCTGGTGTCTGAGGTCTAAAAACACTGAAGTGGTTCTCTTCTAGACCAGATCCCGGTGCCTGAGATAAGAAATCACTGGACTGATTCTCTCTTAGCCCAGATCCTGGTGTCTGAGGTCTAAAATCACTGAAGTGGTTCTCTTCTAGGCCAGATCCCGGTTCCTGAGATCTAAAATCACAGGACTGATTCTCTTTTAGCCCAGATCCTGGTGTCTGAGGCCAAAAATCACTGAAGTGGTTCTCTTCTAAGCCAGATCCTGGTGTCTGAGATCCAAAATCGCTGGTTCTCTTCTAGGCCAGATCCCGGTGCCTGAGGTCTAAAATCACTGAAGTGGTTCTCTTCTAGGCCAGGTCCTGGTGTCTGAGGTCTAAAATCACTGAAGTGGTTCTCTTCTAGGCCAGATCCTGGTGTCTGAGATCCAAAATCGCTGGTTGTCTTCTAAGCCAGATCCTGGTGTCTGAGGTCTAAAATCACTGAACTGGTCCTCTTTTAGGCCAGATCCTGGTGTCTGAGGTCTAAAATCACTGAAGTGGTTCTCTTCTAGGCCAGATCCCGGTGCCTGAGATCTAAAATCACTGGACTGATTCTCTTTTAGCCCAGACCCTGGTGTCTGCGGTCTAAAATCACTGAAGTGGTTCTCTTCTAGGCCAGATCCTGGTGGCTGAGATCCAAAATCGCTAGTTCTCTTCTAGGCCAGATCCTGGTGTCTGAGATCCAAAATCACTGAACTGGTTCTCTTTTAGCCCAGATCCTGGTGTCTGAGGTCTAAAATCACTGAAGTGGTTCTCTTCTAGGCCAGATCCTGGTGTCTGAGGTCTAAAATCACTGAACTGGTTCTATTCTAGGCCAGATCCTGGTGTCTGAGGTCTAAAATCACTGAAGTGGTTCTCTTCTAGGCCAGATCCTGGTGTCGGAGATCCAAAATCGCAGGTTCTCTTCTAAGCCAGATCCTGGTGTCTGAGGTCTAAAATCACTGAAGTGGTTCTCTTCTAGGCCAGATCCTGGTGTCTGAGATCCAAAATCGCTGGTTCTCTTCTAAGCCAGATCCTGGTGTCTGAGGTCTAAAATCGCTGAAGTGGTTCTCTTCTAGGCCAGATCCCAGTGTCTGAAGTCTAAAATCACTGAACTGGTCCTCTTTTAGCCCAGATCCTGGTGTCTGAGGTCTAAAATCACTGAAGTGGTTCTCTTCTAAGTCAGATCCTGGTGTCGGAGGTCTAAAATCACTGAACTAGTTCTATTCTAGGCCAGATCCCGGTGCCTGAAATCTAAAATCACTGGACTGATTCTCTTTTAGCCCAGATCCTGGTGTCTGAGGCCAAAAATCACTGAAGTGGTTCTCTTCTGGGCCAGATCCTGGTGTCTGAGATCCAAAATCGCTAGTTCTCTTCTAGGCCAGATCCTGGTGTCTGAGATCCAAAATCACTGAACTGGTTCTCTTTTAGCCCAGATCCTGGTGTCTGAGGTCTAAAATCACTGAAGTGGTTCTCTTCTAGGCCAGATCCTTGTGTCTGAGGTCTAAAATCACTGAAGTGGTTCTCTTCTAGGCCAGATCCTGGTGTCGGAGATCCAAAATCGCTGGTTCTCTTCTAAGCCAGATCCTGGTGTCTGAGGTCTAAAATCACTGAAGTGGTTCTCTTCTAGGCCAGATCCTGGTGTCTGAGATCTAAAATCACTGGACTGATTCTCTTTTAGCCCAGATCCTGGTGTCTGAGGTCTAAAATCACTGAAGTGGTTCTCTTCTAGGCCAGATCCTGGTGTCTGAGGTCTGAAATCACTGAAGTGGTTCTCTTCTAAGCCAGATCCTGGTGTCTGAGGTCTAAAATCACTGAAGTGGTTCTCTTCTAGGCCAGATCCTGGTGTCTGAGATGCAAAATCGCTAGTTCTCTTCTAGGCCAGATCCTGGTGTCTGAGATCCAAAATCACTGAACTTGTTCTCTTCTAGGCCAGATCCTGGTGCCTGAGGTCTAAAATCACAGAAGTGGTTCTCTTCTAGGCCAGGTCCTTGTGTCTGAGATCCAAAATCACAGGTCCTCTTCTAGGCCAGATCCAGGTGTCTGAGATCCAAAATCGCTGGTTCTATTCTAGGCCAGATCCCTGTGCCTAGAGGTCTAAAATCACTGAACTGGTTCTCTTCTAAGCCAGATCCTGGTGTCTGAGGACTAAAATCACTGAAGTGGTTCTCTTCTAGGCCAGATCCCAGTGCCTGAAGTCTAAAATCACTGAACTGGTCCTCTTTTAGGCCAGATCCTGGTGTCTGAGGTCTAAAATCACTGAAGTGGTTCTCTTCTAGGCCAGATCCCGGTGCCTGTGATCTAAAATCACTGGACTGATTCTCTCTTAGCCCAGATCCTGGTGTCTGAGGCCAAAAATCACTGAAGTGGTTCTCTTCTAAGCCAGATCCTGGTGTCTGAGGTCTAAAATCACTGAACTGGTTCTCTTCTAGGCCAGATCCTGGTGTCTGAGGTCTAAAATCACTGAAGTGGTTCTCTTCTAGGCCAGATCCTGGTGTCTGAGATCCAAAATCGCTGGTTCTCTTCTAAGCCAGATCCTGGTGTCTGAGGTCTAAAATCACTGCAGTGGTTCTTTTCTAAGCCAGATCCTGGTGTCTGAGGTCTAAAATCACTGAAGTGGTTCTCTTCTAGGCCAGGACCTTGTGTCTGAGATCCAAAATCACAGGTCCTCTTCTAGGCCAGATCCTGGTGTCTGAGGTCTAAAATCACTGAAGTGGTTCTCTTCTAAGCCAGATCCTGGTGTCTGAGGTCTAAAATCACTGAACTGGTTCTCTTTTAGACCAGATGCGGGTGTCTGAGGTCTAAAATCACCTGAAGTGGTTCTCTTCTAGGCCAGATCCTGGTGTCTGAGGTCTAAAATCACTAAAGTGGTTCTCTTCTAGGCCAGATCCTGGTGTCTGAGATCCAAAATAGCTGGTTCTCTTCTAAGCCAGATCCTGGTGTCTGAGGTCTAAAAACACTGAAGTGGTTCTCTTCTAGACCAGATCCCGGTGCCTGAGATAAGAAATCACTGGACTGATTCTCTCTTAGCCCAGATCCTGGTGTCTGAGGTCTAAAATCACTGAAGTGGTTCTCTTCTAGGCCAGATCCCGGTTCCTGAGATCTAAAATCACAGGACTGATTCTCTTTTAGCCCAGATCCTGGTGTCTGAGGCCAAAAATCACTGAAGTGGTTCTCTTCTAAGCCAGATCCTGGTGTCTGAGATCCAAAATCGCTGGTTCTCTTCTAGGCCAGATCCCGGTGCCTGAGGTCTAAAATCACTGAAGTGGTTCTCTTCTAGGCCAGGTCCTGGTGTCTGAGGTCTAAAATCACTGAAGTGGTTCTCTTCTAGGCCAGATCCTGGTGTCTGAGATCCAAAATCGCTGGTTGTCTTCTAAGCCAGATCCTGGTGTCTGAGGTCTAAAATCACTGAACTGGTCCTCTTTTAGGCCAGATCCTGGTGTCTGAGGTCTAAAATCACTGAAGTGGTTCTCTTCTAGGCCAGATCCCGGTGCCTGAGATCTAAAATCACTGGACTGATTCTCTTTTAGCCCAGACCCTGGTGTCTGCGGTCTAAAATCACTGAAGTGGTTCTCTTCTAGGCCAGATCCTGGTGGCTGAGATCCAAAATCGCTAGTTCTCTTCTAGGCCAGATCCTGGTGTCTGAGATCCAAAATCACTGAACTGGTTCTCTTTTAGCCCAGATCCTGGTGTCTGAGGTCTAAAATCACTGAAGTGGTTCTCTTCTAGGCCAGATCCTGGTGTCTGAGGTCTAAAATCACTGAACTGGTTCTATTCTAGGCCAGATCCTGGTGTCTGAGGTCTAAAATCACTGAAGTGGTTCTCTTCTAGGCCAGATCCTGGTGTCGGAGATCCAAAATCGCAGGTTCTCTTCTAAGCCAGATCCTGGTGTCTGAGGTCTAAAATCACTGAAGTGGTTCTCTTCTAGGCCAGATCCTGGTGTCTGAGATCCAAAATCGCTGGTTCTCTTCTAAGCCAGATCCTGGTGTCTGAGGTCTAAAATCGCTGAAGTGGTTCTCTTCTAGGCCAGATCCCAGTGTCTGAAGTCTAAAATCACTGAACTGGTCCTCTTTTAGCCCAGATCCTGGTGTCTGAGGTCTAAAATCACTGAAGTGGTTCTCTTCTAGGCCAGATCCTGGTGTCTGAGATCTAAAATCACTGGAATGATTCTCTTTTAGCCCAGATCCTGGTGTCTGAGGCCAAAAATCACTGAAGTGGTTGTCTTCTAAGCCAGATCCTGGTGTCTGAGGTCTAAAATCACTGAAGTGGTTCTCTTCTGGGCCAGATCCTGGTGTCTGAGATCCAAAATCGCTAGTTCTCTTCTAGGCCAGATCCTGGTGTCTGAGATCCAAAATCACTGAACTGGTTCTCTTTTAGCCCAGATCCTGGTGTCTGAGGTCTAAAATCACTGAAGTGGTTCTCTTCTAGGCCAGATCCTTGTGTCTGAGGTCTAAAATCACTGAAGTGGTTCTCTTCTAGGCCAGATCCTGGTGTCGGAGATCCAAAATCGCTGGTTCTCTTCTAAGCCAGATCCTGGTGTCTGAGGTCTAAAATCACTGAAGTGGTTCTCTTCTAGGCCAGATCCTGGTGTCTGAGATCTAAAATCACTGGACTGATTCTCTTTTAGCCCAGATCCTGGTGTCTGAGGTCTAAAATCACTGAAGTGGTTCTCTTCTAGGCCAGATCCTGGTGTCTGAGGTCTAAAATCACTGAAGTGGTTCTCTTCTAAGCCAGATCCTGGTGTCTGAGGTCTAAAATCACTGAAGTGGTTCTCTTCTAGGCCAGATCCTGGTGTCTGAGATGCAAAATCGCTAGTTCTCTTCTAGGCCAGATCCTGGTGTCTGAGATCCAAAATCACTGAACTTGTTCTCTTCTAGGCCAGATCCTGGTGCCTGAGGTCTAAAATCACAGAAGTGGTTCTCTTCTAGGCCAGGTCCTTGTGTCTGAGATCCAAAATCACAGGTCCTCTTCTAGGCCAGATCCAGGTGTCTGAGATCCAAAATCGCTGGTTCTATTCTAGGCCAGATCCCTGTGCCTAGAGGTCTAAAATCACTGAACTGGTTCTCTTCTAAGCCAGATCCTGGTGTCTGAGGACTAAAATCACTGAAGTGGTTCTCTTCTAAGCCAGATCCTGGTGTCTGAGATCCAAAATCGCTGGTTCTCTTCTAGGCCAGATCCTGGTGTCTGAGGTCTAAAATCACTGAACTGGTCCTCTTTTAGGAAATATCCTGGTGTCTGAGGTCTAAAATCACTGAAGTGGTTCTCTTCTAGGCCAGATCCTGGTGTCTGAGGTCTAAAATCACTGAAGTGGTTCTCTTCTAGGCCAGATCCTGGTGTCTGAGATCTAAAATCACTGGACTGATTCTCTTTTAGCCCAGATCCTGGTGTCTGAGGTCTAAAATCACTGAAGTGGTTCTCTTCTAGGCCAGATCCTGGTGTCTGAGGTCTAAAATCACTGAAGTGGTTCTCTTCTAGGCCAGATCCTGGTGTCTGAGGTCTAAAATCACTGAAGTGGTTCTCTTCTAGGCCAGAACCTGGTGTCTGTGATCCAAAATCGCTGGTTCTCTTCTACACCAGATCCTGGTGTCTGAGGTCTAAAATCACTGAAGTGGTTCTCTTCTAGACCAGATCCCGGTGCCTGAGATCTAAAATCACTGGACTGATTCTCTTTTAGCCCAGATCCTGGTGTCTGAGGTC
Source organism: Melanerpes aurifrons (assembly GCA_011125475.1). Lineage (NCBI taxonomy): Eukaryota > Metazoa > Chordata > Aves > Piciformes > Picidae > Melanerpes > Melanerpes aurifrons. Next base: position 44,452 of record WWNC01000243.1, read on the forward strand.
TAAAATCACTGAAGTGGTTCTTTTCTAAGCCAGATCCTGGTGTCTGAGGTCTAAAATCACTGAAGTGGTTCTCTTCTAGGCCAGATCATGGAGTCTGAGATCCAAAATCGCTGGTTCTCTTCAAAGAAAGATCCTGGTGTCTGAGGTCTAAAATCACTGAAGTGGTTCTCTTCTAGGCCAGATCCTGGTGTCTGAGGTCTAAAATCACTGAAGTGGTTCTCTTCTAGGCCAGATCCCAGTGCCTGAAGTCTAAAATCACTGAACTGGTCCTCTTTTAGCCCAGATCCTGGTGTCTGAGGTCTAAAATCACTGAAGTGTTTCTCTTCTAAGTCAGATCCTGGTGTCGGACGTCTAAAATCACTGAAGTGGTTCTCTTCTAGGCCAGATCCCGGTGCCTGAAATCTAAAATCACTGGACTGATTCTCTTTTAGCCCAGATCCTGGAGTCTGAGGCCAAAAATCACTGAAGTGGTTCTCTTCTAAGCCAGATCCTGGTGTCTGAGATCCAAAATCGCTGGTTCTCTTCTAGGCCAGATCCCGGTGCCTGAGGTCTAAAATCACTGAACTGGTTCTCTTTTAGCCCAGATCCTGGTGTCTGAGGTCTAAAACCACTGAAGTGGTTCTCTTCTAGGCCAGATCCTGGTGTCTGAGATCCAAAATCGCTGGTTCTCTTCTAAGCCAGATCCTGGTGTCTGAGGTCTAAAATCACTGAACTGGTCCTCTTTTAGGCCAGATCCTGGTGTCTGAGGTCTAAAATCACTGAAGTGGTTCTCTTCTAGGCCAGATCCTGGTGTCTGAGGTCTAAAATCACTGAAGTGGTTCTCTTCTAGGCCAGATCCTGGTGTCTGAGATCCAAAATCGCTGGTTCTCTTCTAAGCCAGATCCTGGTGTCTGAGGTGTAAAATCACTAAAGTGGTTCTCTTCTAGACCAGATCCCGGTGCCTGAGATCTAAAATCACTGGACTGATTCTCTTTTAGCCCAGATCCTGGTGTCTGAGGTCTAAAATCACTGCAGTGGTTCTTTTCTGGGCCAGATCCTGGTGTCTGAGGTCTAAAATCACTGAAGTGGTTCTCTTCTAGGCCAGGACCTTGTGTCCGAGATCCAAAATCGCTGGTTCTCTTCTGGGCCAGATCCTGGTGCCTGAGGTCTAAAATCACTGAAGTGGTTCTCTTCTAGACCAGATGCGGGTGTCTGAGGTCTAAAATCACTGAAGTGGTTCTCTTCTAGGCCAGATCCTGGTGTCTGAGGTCTAAAATCACTAAAGTGGTTCTCTTCTAGGCCAGATCCTGGTGTCTGAGATCCAAAATCGCTGGTTCTCTTCTAAGCCAGATCCTGGTGTCTGAGGTCTAAAAACACTGAAGTGGTTCTCTTCTAGACCAGATCCCGGTGCCTGAGATATGAAATCACTGGACTGATTCTCTCTTAGCCCAGATCCTGGTGTCTGAGGTCTAAAATCACTGAAGTGGTTCTCTTCTAGGCCAGATCCCGGTTCCTGAGATCTAAAATCACAGGACTGATTCTCTTTAGCCCAGATCCTGGTGTCTGAGGCCAAAAATCACTGAAGTGGTTCTCTTCTAAGCCAGATCCTGGTGTCTGAGATCCAAAATCGCTGGTTCTCTTCTAGGCCAGATCCCGGTGCCTGAGGTCTAAAATCACTGAAGTGGTTCTCTTTTAGCCCAGGTCCTGGTGTCTGAGGTCTAAAATCACTGAAGTGGTTCTCTTCTAGGCCAGATCCTGGTGTCTGAGATCCAAAATCGCTGGTTGTCTTCTAAGCCAGATCCTGGTGTCTGAGGTCTAAAATCACTGAACTGGTCCACTTTTAGGCCAGATCCTGGTGTCTGAGGTCTAAAATCACTGAAGTGGTTCTCTTCTAGGCCAGATCCCGGTGCCTGAGATCTAAAATCACTGGACTGATTCTCTTTTAGCCCAGACCCTGGTGTCTGCGGTCTAAAATCACTGAAGTGGTTCTCTTCTAAGCCAGATCCTGGTGTATGAGATCCAAAATCGCTGGTTCTCTTCTAGGCCAGATCCTGGTGTCTGAGGTCTAAAATCACTGAAGTGGTTCTCTTCTGGGCCAGATCCTGGTGTCTGAGATCCAAAATCGCTAGTTCTCTTCTAGGCCAGATCCTGGTGTCTGAGATCCAAAATCACTGAACTGGTTCTCTTTTAGCCCAGATCCTGGTGTCTGAGGTCTAAAATCACTGAAGTGGTTCTCTTCTAGGCCAGATCCTGGTGTCTGAGGTCTAAAATCACTGAACTGGTTCTCTTCTAGGCCAGATCCTGGTGTCTGAGGTCTAAAATCACTGAAGTGGTTCTCTTCTAGGCCAGATCCTGGTGTCGGAGATCCAAAATCGCAGGTTCTCTTCTAAGCCAGATCCTGGTGTCTGAGGTCTAAAATCACTGAAGTGGTTCTCTTCTAGGCCAGATCCTGGTGTCTGAGATCCAAAATCGCTGGTTCTCTTCTAAGCCAGATCCTGGTGTCTGAGGTCTAAAATCACTGAAGTGGTTCTCTTCTAAGCCAGATCCTGGTGTCTGAGGTCTAAAATCACTGAAGTGGTTCTCTTCTAGGCCAGATCCCAGTGTCTGAAGTCTAAAATCACTGAACTGGTCCTCTTTTAGCCCAGATCCTGGTGTCTGAGGTCTAAAATCACTGAAGTGGTTCTCTTCTAAGTCAGATCCTGGTGTCTGAGGTCTAAAATCACTGAAGTGGTTCTCTTCTAGGCCAGATCCCAGTGCCTGAAGTCTAAAATCACTGAACTGGTCCTCTTTTATCCCAGATCCTGGTGTCTGAGGTCTAAAATCACTGAAGTGGTTCTCTTCTAAGCCAGATCCTGGTGTCGGAGGTCTAAAATCACTGAAGTGGTTCTCTTCTAGGCCAGATCCCGGTGCCTGAGATCTAAAATCACTGGACTGATTCTCTTTTAGCCCAGATCCTGGTGTCTGAGGCAAAAATCACTGAAGTGGTTCTCTTCTAAGCCAGATCCTGGTGTCTGAGGTCTAAAATCACTGAACTGGTCCTCTTTTAGGCCAGATCCTGGTTTCTGAGGTCTAAAATCACTGAAGTGGTTCTCTTCTAGGCCAGATCCTGGTGTCTGAGGTCTAAAATCACTGAAGTGGTTCTCTTCTAGGCCAGATCCTGGTGTCTGAGATCCAAAATCGCTGGTTCTCTTCTAAGCCAGATCCTGGTGTCTGAGGTGTAAAATCACTAAAGTGGTTCTCTTCTAGACCAGATCCCGGTGCCTGAGATCTAAAATCACTGGAGTGATTCTCTTTTAGCCCAGATCCTGGTGTCTGAGGTCTAAAATCACTGCAGTGGTTCTTTTCTGGGCCAGATCCTGGTGTCTGAGGTCTAAAATCACTGAAGTGGTTCTCTTCTAGGCCAGGACCTTGTGTCTGAGATCCAAAATCACAGGTCCTCTTCTAGGCCAGATCCTGGTGTCTGAGATCCAAAATCACTGAAGTGGTTCTCTTCTAAGCCAGATCCTGGTGTCTGAGGTCTAAAATCACTGAAGTGGTTCTCTTCTAGGCCAGGACCTTGTGTCTGAGATCCAAAATCGCTGGTTCTCTTCTGGGCCAGATCCTGGTGCCTGAGGTCTAAAATCACTGAAGTGGTTCTCTTCTAGACCAGATGCGGGTGTCTGAGGTCTAAAATCACTGAAGTGGCTCTCTTCTAGGCCAGATCCTGGTGTCTGAGGTCTAAAATCACTAAAGTGGTTCTCTTCTAGGCCAGATCCTGGTGTCTGAGATCCAAAATAGCTGGTTCTCTTCTAAGCCAGATCCTGGTGTCTGAGGTCTAAAAACACTGAAGTGGTTCTCTTCTAGACCAGATCCCGGTGCCTGAGATAAGAAATCACTGGACTGATTCTCTCTTAGCCCAGATCCTGGTGTCTGAGGTCTAAAATCACTGAAGTGGTTCTCTTCTAGGCCAGATCCCGGTTCCTGAGATCTAAAATCACTGGACTGATTCTCTTTTAGCCCAGATCCTGGTGTCTGAGGCCAAAAATCACTGAAGTGGTTCTCTTCTAAGCCAGATCCTGGTGTCTGAGATCCAAAATCGCTGGTTCTCTTCTAGGCCAGATCCCGGTGCCTGAGGTCTAAAATCACTGAAGTGGTTCTCTTTTAGCCCAGGTCCTGGTGTCTGAGGTCTAAAATCACTGAAGTGGTTCTCTTCTAGGCCAGATCCTGGTGTCTGAGATCCAAAATCGCTGGTTGTCTTCTAAGCCAGATCCTGGTGTCTGAGGTCTAAAATCACTGAACTGGTCCACTTTTAGGCCAGATCCTGGTGTCTGAGGTCTAAAATCACTGAAGTGGTTCTCTTCTAGGCCAGATCCCGGTGCCTGAGATCTAAAATCACTGGACTGATTCTCTTTTAGCCCAGACCCTGGTGTCTGCGGTCTAAAATCACTGAAGTGGTTCTCTTCTAAGCCAGATCCTGGTGTATGAGATCCAAAATCGCTGGTTCTCTTCTAGGCCAGATCCTGGTGTCTGAGGTCTAAAATCACTGAAGTGGTTCTCTTCTGGGCCAGATCCTGGTGTCTGAGATCCAAAATCGCTAGTTCTCTTCTAGGCCAGATCCTGGTGTCTGAGATCCAAAATCACTGAACTGGTTCTCTTTTAGCCCAGATCCTGGTGTCTGAGGTCTAAAATCACTGAAGTGGTTCTCTTCTAGGCCAGATCCTGGTGTCTGAGGTCTAAAATCACTGAACTGGTTCTCTTCTAGGCCAGATCCTGGTGTCTGAGGTCTAAAATCACTGAAGTGGTTCTCTTCTAGGCCAGATCCTGGTGTCGGAGATCCAAAATCGCAGGTTCTCTTCTAAGCCAGATCCTGGTGTCTGAGGTCTAAAATCACTGAAGTGGTTCTCTTCTAGGCCAGATCCTGGTGTCTGAGATCCAAAATCGCTGGTTCTCTTCTAAGCCAGATCCTGGTGTCTGAGGTCTAAAATCACTGAAGTGGTTCTCTTCTAGGCCAGATCCCAGTGCCTGAAGTCTAAAATCACTGAACTGGTCCTCTTTTATCCCAGATCCTGGTGTCTGAGGTCTAAAATCACTGAAGTGGTTCTCTTCTAAGCCAGATCCTGGTGTCGGAGGTCTAAAATCACTGAAGTGGTTCTCTTCTAGGCCAGATCCCGGTGCCTGAGATCTAAAATCACTGGACTGATTCTCTTTTAGCCCAGATCCTGGTGTCTGAGGCAAAAAATCACTGAAGTGGTTCTCTTCTAAGCCAGATCCTGGTGTCTGAGGTCTAAAATCACTGAACTGGTCCTCTTTTAGGCCAGATCCTGGTTTCTGAGGTCTAAAATCACTGAAGTGGTTCTCTTCTAGGCCAGATCCTGGTGTCTGAGGTCTAAAATCACTGAAGTGGTTCTCTTCTAGGCCAGATCCTGGTGTCTGAGATCCAAAATCGCTGGTTCTCTTCTAAGCCAGATCCTGGTGTCTGAGGTGTAAAATCACTAAAGTGGTTCTCTTCTAGACCAGATCCCGGTGCCTGAGATCTAAAATCACTGGACTGATTCTCTTTTAGCCCAGATCCTGGTGTCTGAGGTCTAAAATCACTGCAGTGGTTCTTTTCTGGGCCAGATCCTGGTGTCTGAGGTCTAAAATCACTGAAGTGGTTCTCTTCTAGGCCAGGACCTTGTGTCTGAGATCCAAAATCACAGGTCCTCTTCTAGGCCAGATCCTGGTGTCTGAGATCCAAAATCACTGAAGTGGTTCTCTTCTAAGCCAGATCCTGGTGTCTGAGGTCTAAAATCACTGAAGTGGTTCTCTTCTAGGCCAGGACCTTGTGTCTGAGATCCAAAATCGCTGGTTCTCTTCTAGTCCAGATCCTGGTGCCTGAGGTCTAAAATCACTGAAGTGGTTCTCTTCTAGACCAGATGCGGGTGTCTGAGGTCTAAAATCACTGAAGTGGTTCTCTTCTAGGCCAGATCCTGGTGTCTGAGGTCTAAAATCACTAAAGTGGTTCTCTTCTAGGCCAGATCCTGGTGTCTGAGATCCAAAATAGCTGGTTCTCTTCTAAGCCAGATCCTGGTGTCTGAGGTCTAAAAACACTGAAGTGGTTCTCTTCTAGACCAGATCCCGGTGCCTGAGATAAGAAATCACTGGACTGATTCTCTCTTAGCCCAGATCCTGGTGTCTGAGGTCTAAAATCACTGAAGTGGTTCTCTTCTAGGCCAGATCCCGGTTCCTGAGATCTAAAATCACTGGACTGATTCTCTTTTAGCCCAGATCCTGGTGTCTGAGGCCAAAAATCACTGAAGTGGTTCTCTTCTAAGCCAGATCCTGGTGTCTGAGATCCAAAATCGCTGGTTCTCTTCTAGGCCAGATCCCGGTGCCTGAGGTCTAAAATCACTGAAGTGGTTCTCTTTTAGCCCAGGTCCTGGTGTCTGAGGTCTAAAATCACTGAAGTGGTTCTCTTCTAGGCCAGATCCTGGTGTCTGAGATCCAAAATCGCTGGTTGTCTTCTAAGCCAGATCCTGGTGTCTGAGGTCTAAAATCACTGAACTGGTCCACTTTTAGGCCAGATCCTGGTGTCTGAGGTCTAAAATCACTGAAGTGGTTCTCTTCTAGGCCAGATCCCGGTGCCTGAGATCTAAAATCACTGGACTGATTCTCTTTTAGCCCAGACCCTGGTGTCTGCGGTCTAAAATCACTGAAGTGGTTCTCTTCTAAGCCAGATCCTGGTGTATGAGATCCAAAATCGCTGGTTCTCTTCTAGGCCAGATCCTGGTGTCTGAGGTCTAAAATCACTGAAGTGGTTCTCTTCTGGGCCAGATCCTGGTGTCTGAGATCCAAAATCGCTAGTTCTCTTCTAGGCCAGATCCTGGTGTCTGAGATCCAAAATCACTGAACTGGTTCTCTTTTAGCCCAGATCCTGGTGTCTGAGGTCTAAAATCACTGAAGTGGTTCTCTTCTAGGCCAGATCCTGGTGTCTGAGGTCTAAAATCACTGAACTGGTTCTCTTCTAGGCCAGATCCTGGTGTCTGAGGTCTAAAATCACTGAAGTGGTTCTCTTCTAGGCCAGATCCTGGTGTCGGAGATCCAAAATCGCAGGTTCTCTTCTAAGCCAGATCCTGGTGTCTGAGGTCTAAAATCACTGAAGTGGTTCTCTTCTAGGCCAGATCCTGGTGTCTGAGATCCAAAATCGCTGGTTCTCTTCTAAGCCAGATCCTGGTGTCTGAGGTCTAAAATCACTGAAGTGGTTCTCTTCTAAGCCAGATCCTGGTGTCTGAGGTCTAAAATCACTGAAGTGGTTCTCTTCTAGGCCAGATCCCAGTGTCTGAAGTCTAAAATCACTGAACTGGTCCTCTTTTAGCCCAGATCCTGGTGTCTGAGGTCTAAAATCACTGAAGTGGTTCTCTTCTAGGCCAGATCCTGGTGTCTGAGGTCTAAAATCACTGAAGTGGTTCTCTTCTAGGCCAGATCCCAGTGCCTGAAGTCTAAAATCACTGAACTGGTCCTCTTTTATCCCAGATCCTGGTGTCTGAGGTCTAAAATCACTGAAGTGGTTCTCTTCTAAGCCAGATCCTGGTGTCGGAGGTCTAAAATCACTGAAGTGGTTCTCTTCTAGGCCAGATCCCGGTGCCTGAGATCTAAAATCACTGGACTGATTCTCTTTTAGCCCAGATCCTGGTGTCTGAGGCCAAAAATCACTGAAGTGGTTCTCTTCTAAGCCAGATCCTGGTGTCTGAGGTCTAAAATCACTGAAGTGGTTCTCTTCTAAGCCAGATCCTGGTGTCTGAGATGCAAAATCGCTAGTTCTCTTCTAGGCCAGATCCTGGTGTCTGAGGCCAAAAATCACTGAAGTGGTTCTCTTCTAAGCCAGATCCTGGTGTCTGAGATCCAAAATCACTGAACTGGTTCTCTTCTAGGCCAGATCCTGGTGCCTGAGGTCTAAAATCACAGAAGTGGTTCTCTTCTAGGCCAGGTCCTTGTGTCTGAGATCCAAAATCACAGGTCCTCTTCTAGGCCAGATCCAGGTGTCTGAGATCCAAAATCGCTGGTTCTATTCTAGGCCAGATCCCTGTGCCTAGAGGTCTAAAATCACTGAACTGGTTCTCTTCTAAGCCAGATCCTGGTGTCTGAGGACTAAAATCACTGAAGTAGTTCTCTTCTAAGCCAGATCCTGGTGTCTGAGATCGAAAATCGCTGGTTCTCTTCTAGGCCAGATCCTGGTGTCTGAGGTCTAAAATCACTGAACTGGTCCTCTTTTAGGAAAGATCCTGGTGTCTGAGGTCTAAAATCACTGAAGTGGTTCTCTTCTAGGCCAGATCCTGGTGTCTGAGGTCTAAAATCACTGAACTGGTTCTCTTCTAGGCCAGATCCTGGTGTCTGAGATCTAAAATCACTGGACTGATTCTCTTTTAGCCCAGATCCTGGTGTCTGAGGTCTAAAATCACTGAAGTGGTTCTCTTCTAGGCCAGATCCTGATGTCGGAGGTCTAAAATCACTGAAGTGGTTCTCTTCTAGGCCAGATCCTGGTGTCTGAGGTCTAAAATCACTGAAGTGGTTCTCTTCTAGGCCAGATCCTGGTGTCTGAGATCCAAAATCGCTGGTTCTCTTCTAGACCAGATCCTGGTGTCTGAGGTCTAAAATCACTGAAGTGGTTCTCTTCTAGACCAGATCCCGGTGCCTGAGATCTAAAATCACTGGACTGATTCTCTTTTAGCCCAGATCCTGGTGTCTGAGGTCTAAAATCACTGAAGTGGTTCTTTTCTAAGCCAGATCCTGGTGTCTGAGGTCTAAAATCACTGAAGTGGTTCTCTTCTAGGCCAGATCCTGGTGTCTGAGATCCAAAATCGCTGGTTCTCTTCTAAGAAAGATCCTGGTGTCTGAGGTCTAAAATCACAGAACTGGTTGTCTTTTAGCCCAGATCCTGGTGTCTGAGGTCTAAAATCACTGAAGTGGTTCTCTTCTAGGCCAGATCCCAGTGCCTGAAGTCTAAAATCACTGAACTGGTCCTCTTTTATCCCAGATCCTGGTGTCTGAGGTCTAAAATCACTGAAGTGGTTCTCTTCTAAGTCAGATCCTGGTGTCGGAGGTCTAAAATCACTGAACTAGTTCTATTCTAGGCCAGATCCCGGTGCCTGAAATCTAAAATCACTGGACTGATTCTCTTTTAGCCCAGATCCTGGTGTCTGAGGCCAAAAATCACTGAAGTGGTTCTCTTCTAGGCCAGATCCCGGTGCCTGAGGTCTAAAATCACTGAACTGGTTCTCTTTTAGCCCAGATCCTGGTGTCTGAGGTCTAAAACCACTGAAGTGGTTCTCTTCTAGGCCAGATCCTGGTGTCTGAGATCCAAAATCGCTGGTTCTCTTCTAAGCCAGATCCTGGTGTCTGAGGTCTAAAATCACTGAACTGGTCCTCTTTAGGCCAGATCCTGGTGTCTGAGGTCTAAAATCACTGAAGTGGTTCTCTTCTAGGCCAGATCCTGGTGTCTGAGGTCTAAAATCACTGAAGTGGTTCTCTTCTAGGCCAGATACTGGTGTCTGAGATCCAAAATCGCTGGTTCTCTTCTAAGCCAGATCCTGGTGTCTGAGGTGTAAAATCACTAAAGTGGTTCTCTTCTAGACCAGATCCCGGTGCCTGAGATCTAAAATCACTGGACTGATTCTCTTTTAGCCCAGATCCTGGTGTCTGAGGTCTAAAATCACTGCAGTGGTTCTTTTCTAAGCCAGATCCTGGTGTCTGAGGTCTAAAATCACTGAAGTGGTTCTCTTCTAGGCCAGGACCTTGTGTCTGAGATCCAAAATCACAGGTCCTCTTCTAGGCCAGATCCTGGTGTCTGAGATCCAAAATCGCTGGTTCTCTTCTGGGCCAGATCCTGGTGCCTGAGGTCTAAAATCACTGAACTGGTTCTCTTTTAGACCAGATGCGGGTGTCTTAGGTCTAAAATCACTGAAGTGGTTCTCTTCTAGGCCAGATCCTGGTGTCTGAGGTCTAAAATCACTAAAGTGGTTCTCTTCTAGGCCAGATCCTGGTGTCTGAGATCCAAAATAGCTGGTTCTCTTCTAAGCCAGATCCTGGTGTCTGAGGTCTAAAAACACTGAAGTGGTTCTCTTCTAGACCAGATCCCGGTGCCTGAGATATGAAATCACTGGACTGATTCTCTCTTAGCCCAGATCCTGGTGTCTGAGGTCTAAAATCACTGAAGTGGTTCTCTTCTAGGCCAGATCCTGGTGTCTGAGATCTAAAATCACTGGACTGATTCTCTTTAGCCCAGATCCTGGTGTCTGAGGCCAAAAATCACTGAAGTGGTTCTCTTCCAAGCCAGATCCTGGTGTCTGAGATCCAAAATCGCTGGTTCTCTTCTAGGCCAGATCCCGGTGCCTGAGGTCTAAAATCACTGAAGTGGTTCTATTTTAGCCCAGGTCCTGGTGTCTGAGGTCTAAAATCACTGAAGTGGTTCTCTTCTAGGCCAGATCCTGGTGCCTGATATCCAAAATCGCTGGTTGTCTTCTAAGCCAGATCCTGGTGTCTGAGGTCTAAAATCACTGAACTGGTCCTCTTTTAGGCCAGATCCTGGTGTCTGAGGTCTAAAATCACTGAAGTGGTTCTCTTCTAGGCCAGATCCCGGTGCCTGAGATCTAAAATCACTGGACTGATTCTCTTTAGCCCAGACCCTGGTGTCTGCGGTCTAAAATCACTGAAGTGGTTCTCTTCTAAGCCAGATCCTGGTGTATGAGATCCAAAATCGCTGGTTCTCTTCTAGGCCAGATCCTGGTGTCTGAGGTCTAAAATCACTGAAGTGGTTCTCTTCTGGGCCAGATCCTGGTGGCTGAGATCCAAAATCGCTAGTTCTCTTCTAGGCCAGATCCTGGTGTCTGAGATCCAAAATCACTGAACTGGTTCTCTTTTAGCCCAGATCCTGGTGTCTGAGGTCTAAAATCACTGAAGTGGTTCTCTTCTAGGCCAGATCCTGGTGTCTGAGGTCTAAAATCACTGAACTGGTTCTCTTCTAGGCCAGATCCTGGTGTCTGAGGTCTAAAATCACTGAAGTGGTTCTCTTCTAGGCCAGATCCTGGTGTCGGAGATCCAAAATCGCAGGTTCTCTTCTAAGCCAGATCCTGGTGTCTGAGGTCTAAAATCACTGAAGTGGTTCTCTTCTAGGCCAGATCCTGGTGTCTGAGATCCAAAATCGCTGGTTCTCTTCTAAGCCAGATCCTGGTGTCTGAGGTCTAAAATCACTGAAGTGGTTCTCTTCTAAGCCAGATCCTGGTGTCTGAGGTCTAAAATCACTGAAGTGGTTCTCTTCTAGGCCAGATCCCAGTGTCTGAAGTCTAAAATCACTGAACTGGTCCTCTTTTAGCCCAGATCCTGGTGTCTGAGGTCTAAAATCACTGAAGTGGTTCTCTTCTAGGCCAGATCCCGGTGCCTGAGATCTAAAATCACTGGAATGATTCTCTTTTAGCCCAGATCCTGGTGTCTGAGGTCTAAAATCACTGAAGTGGTTCTCTTCTAGGCCAGATCCTGGTGTCTGAGGTCTAAAATCACTGAAGTGGTTCTCTTCTAGGCCATATCCCAGTGCCTGAAGTCTAAAATCACTGAACTGGTCCTCTTTTATCCCAGATCCTGGTGTCTGAGGTCTAAAATCACTGAAGTGGAGGCCAGATGTGTGAGATCTAAAATCACTGGAATGATTTCTAAGCCAGATCCTGGTGTGTCTAAAATCACTGAAGTGGTTCTCTTCTAAGCCAGATCCTGGTGTCGGAGGTCTAAAATCACTGAAGTGGTTCTCTTCTAGGCCAGATCCCGGTGCCTGAGATCTAAAATCACTGAACTGATTCTCTTTTAGGCCAGATCCTGGTGTCTGAGGCCAAAAATCACTGAAGTGGTTCTCTTCTAAGCCAGATCCTGGTGTCTGAGGTCTAAAATCACTGAAGTGGTTCTCTTCTAGGCCAGATCCTGGTGTCTGAGATGCAAAATCGCTAGTTCTCTTCTAGGCCAGATCCTGGTGTCTGAGGCCAAAAATCACTGAACTGGTTCTCTTCTAAGCCAGATCCTGGTGTCTGAGATCCAAAATCACTGAACTGGTTCTCTTCTAGGCCAGATCCTGGTGCCTGAGGTCTAAAATCACAGAAGTGGTTCTCTTCTAGGCCAGGTCCTTGTGTCTGAGATCCAATATCACAGGTCCTCTTCTAGGCCAGATCCAGGTGTCTGAGATCCAAAATCGCTGGTTCTATTCTAGGCCAGATCCCTGTGCCTAGAGGTCTAAAATCACTGAACTGGTTCTCTTCTAAGCCAGATCCTGGTGTCTGAGGACTAAAATCACTGAAGTAGTTCTCTTCTAAGCCAGATCCTGGTGTCTGAGATCCAAAATCGCTGGTTCTCTTCTAGGCCAGATCCTGGTGTCTGAGGTCTAAAATCACTGAACTGGTCCTCTTTTAGGAAAGATCCTGGTGTCTGAGGTCTAAAATCACTGAAGTGGTTCTCTTCTAGGCCAGATCCTGGTGTCTGAGGTCTACAATCACTGAAGTGGTTCTCTTCTAGGCCAGATCCTGGTGTCTGAGATCTAAAATCACTGGACTGATTCTCTTCGAGGCCAGATCCTGGTGTCTGAGGTCTAAAATCACTGAACTGGTCCTCTTTTAGGAAAGATCCTGGTGTCTGAGGTCTAAAATCACTGAAGTGGTTCTCTTCTAAGCCAGATCCTGGTGTCTGAGATCCAAAATCGCTGGTTCTCTTCTAGGCCAGATCCCGGTGCCTGAGATCTAAAATCACTGAACTGGTCCTCTTTTAGCCCAGGTCCTGGTGTCTGAGGTCTAAAATCACTGAAGTGGTTCTCTTCTAGGCCAGATCCTGGTGTCTGAGGTCTAAAATCACTGAAGTGGTTCTCTTCTAGGCCAGATCCTGGTGTCTGAGGTCTAAAATCACTGAAGTGGTTCAGATCCTGGTGTCTGAGATCCAAAATCGCTGGTTCTCCAGATCCTGGTGTCTGAGGTCTAAAATCACAGAACTGGTTGTCTTTTAGCCCAGATCCTGGTGTCTGAGGTCTAAAATCACTGAAGTGGTTCTCTTCTAGGCCAGATCCCCAGTCTAAAATCACTGAACTGGTCCTCTTTTAGCCCAGATCCTGGTGTCTGAGGTCTAAAATCACTGAAGTGGTTCTCTTCTAAGTCAGATCCCAGGTCTAAAATCACTGAACTGTTCTGAGATCCCGGTGCCTGAAATCTAAAATCACTGGACTGATTCTCTTTTAGCCCAGATCCTGGTGTCTGAGGCCAAAAATCACTGAAGTGGTTCTCTTCTAAGCCAGAGGTGCCTGAGGTCTAAAATCACTGAACTGGTTCTCTTTTAGCCCAGATCCTGGTGTCTGAGGTCTAAAAACCACTGAAGTGGTTTCTTCTAGGCCAGATCCTGGTGTCTGAGATCCAAAATCGCTGGTTCTCTTCTAAGCCAGATCCTGGTGTCTGAGGTCTAAAATCACTGAACTGGTCCTCTTTTAGGCCAGATCCTGGTGTCTGAGGTCTAAAATCACTGAAGTGGTTCTCTTCTAGGCCAGATCCTGGTGTCTGAGGTCTAAAATCACTGAAGTGGTTCTCTTCTAGGCCAGATCCTGGTGTCTGAGATCCAAAATCACTGGACTGGTTCTCTTCTAAGCCCAGATCCTGGTGTCTGAGGTAAAATCACTAAAGTGGTTCTCTTCTAGACCAGATCCCGGTGCCTGAGATCTAAAATCACTGGACTGATTCTCTTTTGCCCAGATCCTGGTTCTGAGGTTAAAATCACTGCAGTGGTTCTTTTCTAAGCCAGATCCTGGTGTCTGAGGTCTAAAATCACTGAAGTGGTTCTCTTCTAGGCCAGGACCTTGTGTCTGAGATCCAAAATCACAGGTCCTCTTCTAGGCCAGATCCTGGTGTCTGAGATCCAAAATCGCTGGTTCTCTTCTGGGCCAGATCCTGGTGCCTGAGGTCTAAAATCACTGAACTGGTTCTCTTTTAGCCCAGATGCGGGTGTCTGAGGTCTAAAATCACTGAAGTGGTTCTCTTCTAGGCCAGATCCTGGTATCTGAGGTCTAAAATCACTAAAGTGGTTCTCTTCTAGGCCAGATCCTGGTGTCTGAGATCCAAAATAGCTGGTTCTCTTCTAAGCCAGATCCTGGTGTCTGAGGTCTAAAAACACTGAAGTGGTTCTCTTCTAGACCAGATCCCGGTGCCTGAGATATGAAATCACTGGACTGATTCTCTCTTAGCCCAGATCCTGGTGTCTGAGGTCTAAAATCACTGAAGTGGTGCTCTTCTAGGCCAGATCCCGGTTCCTGAGATCTAAAATCACTGGACTGATTCTCTTTTAGCCCAGATCCTGGTGTCTGAGGCCAAAAATCACTGAAGTGGTTCTCTTCTAAGCCAGATCCTGGTGTCTGAGATCCAAAATCGCTGGTTCTCTTCTAGGCCAGATCCCGGTGCCTGAGGTCTAAAATCACTGAAGTGGTTCTCTTTTAGCCCAGGTCCTGGTGTCTGAGGTCTAAAATCACTGAAGTGGTTCTCTTCTAGGCCAGATCCTGGTGTCTGAGATCCAAAATCGCTGGTTGTCTTCTAAGCCAGATCCTGGTGTCTGAGGTCTAAAATCACTGAACTGGTCCTCTTTTAGGCCAGATCCTGGTGTCTGAAGTCTAAAATCACTGAAGTGGTTCTCTTCTAGGCCAGATCCCGGTGCCTGAGATCTAAAATCACTGGACTCATTCTCTTTTAGCCCAGACCCTGGTGTCTGCGGTCTAAAATCACTGAAGTGGTTCTCTTCTAAGCCAGATCCTGGTGTATGAGATCCAAAATCGCTGGTTCTCTTCTAGGCCAGATCCTGGTGTCTGAGGTCTAAAATCACTGAAGTGGTTCTCTTCTGGGCCAGATCCTGGTGGCTGAGATCCAAAATCGCTAGTTCTCTTCTAGGCCAGATCCTGGTGTCTGAGATCCAAAATCACTGAACTGGTTCTCTTTTAGCCCAGATCCTGGTGTCTGAGGTCTAAAATCACTGAAGTGGTTCTCTTCTAGGCCAGATCCTGGTGTCTGAGGTCTAAAATCACTGAACTGGTTCTATTCTAGGCCAGATCCTGGTGTCTGAGGTCTAAAATCACTGAAGTGGTTCTCTTCTAGGCCAGATCCTGGTGTCGGAGATCCAAAATCGCAGGTTCTCTTCTAAGCCAGATCCTGGTGTCTGAGGTCTAAAATCACTGAAGTGGTTCTCTTCTAGGCCAGATCCTGGTGTCTGAGATCCAAAATCGCTGGTTCTCTTCTAAGCTAGATCCTGGTGTCTGAGGTCTAAAATCACTGAACTGGTTCTCTTCTAAGCCAGATCCTGGTGTCTGAGGTCTAAAATCACTGAAGTGGTTCTCTTCTAGGCCAGATCCCGGTGCCTGAGATCTAAAATCACTGGAATGATTCTCTTTTAGCCCAGATCCTGGTGTCTGAGGTCAAAAATCACTGAAGTGGTTGTCTTCTAAGCCAGATCCTGGTGTCTGAGGTCTAAAATCACTGAAGTGGTTCTCTTCTGGGCCAGATCCTGGTGGCTGAGATCCAAAATCGCTAGTTCTCTTCTAGGCCAGATCCTGGTGTCTGAGATCCAAAATCACTGAACTGGTTCTCTTTTAGCCCAGATCCTGGTGTCTGAGGTCTAAAATCACTGAAGTGGTTCTCTTCTAGGCCAGATCCTTGTGTCTGAGGTCTAAAATCACTGAAGTGGTTCTCTTCTAGGCCAGATCCTGGTGTCGGAGATCCAAAATCGCTGGTTCTCTTCTAAGCCAGATCCTGGTGTCTGAGGTCTAAAATCACTGAAGTGGTTCTCTTCTAGGCCAGATCCTGGTGTCTGAGATCAAAAATCGCTGGTTCTCTTCTAAGCCAGATCCTGGTGTCTGAGGTCTAAAATCACTGAAGTGGTTCTCTTCTAGGCCAGATCCTGGTGTCTGAGGTCTAAAATCACTGAAGTGGTTCTCTTCTAGGCCAGATCCCAGTGCCTGAAGTCTAAAATCACTGAACTGGTCCTCTTTTAGCCCAGATCCTGGTGTCTGAGGTCTAAAATCACTGAAGTGGTTCTCTTCTAAGCCAGATCCTGGTGTCGGAGGTCTAAAATCACTGAAGTGGTTCTCTTCTACGCCAGATCCCGGTGCCTGAGATCTAAAATCACTGGACTGATTCTCTTTTAGCCCAGATCCTGGTGTCTGAGGCCAAAAATCACTGAAGTGGTTCTCTTCTAAGCCAGATCCTGGTGTCTGAGGTCTAAAATCACTGAACTGGTTCTCTTCTAGGCCAGATCCTAGTGCCTGAGGTCTAAAATCACAGAAGTGGTTCTCTTCTAGGCCAGGTCCTTGTGTCTGAGATCCAAAATCACAGGTCCTCTTCTAGGCCAGATCCAGGTGTCTGAGATCCAAAATCGCTGGTTCTATTCTAGGCCAGATCCCTGTGCCTAGAGGTCTAAAATCACTGAACTGGTTCTCTTCTAAGCCAGATCCTGGTGTCTGAGGACTAAAATCACTGAAGTGGTTCTCTTCTAAGCCAGATCCTGGTGTCTGAGATCCAAAATCGCTGGTTCTCTTCTAGGCCAGATCCTGGTGTCTGAGGTCTAAAATCACTGAACTAGTCCTCTTTTAGGAAAGATCCTGGTGTCTGAGGTCTAAAATCACTGAAGTGGTTCTCTTCTAGGCCAGATCCTGGTGTCTGAGGTCTAAAATCACTGAAGTGGTTCTCTTCTAGGCCAGATCCTGGTGTCTGAGTTCTAAAATCACTGGACTGATTCTCTTTTAGCCCAGATCCTGGTGTCTGAGGTCTAAAATCACTGAAGTGGTTCTCTTCTAGGCCAGATCCTGGTGTCTGAGGTCTAAAATCACTGAAGTGGTTCTGTTCTAGGCCAGATCCTGGTGTCTGAGGTCTAAAATCACTGAAGTGGTTCTCTTCTAGGCCAGATCCTGGTGTCTGAGATCCAAAATCGCTGGTTCTCTTCTAGACCAGATCCTGGTGTCTGAGGTCTAAAATCACTGAAGTGGTTCTCTTCTAGACCAGATCCCGGTGCCTGAGATCTAAAATCACTGGACTGATTCTCTTTTAGCCCAGATCCTGGTGTCTGAGGTCTAAAATCTCTGAAGTGGTTCTCTTCTAGGCCAGATCCCGGTGTCTGAGGTCTAAAATCACTGAAGTGGTTCTCTTCTAGGCCAGATCCTGGTGTCTGAGATCCAAAATCGCTGGTTCTCTTCTAAGAAAGATCCTGGTGTCTGAGGTCTAAAATCACAGAACTGGTTGTCTTTTAGCCCAGATCCTGGTGTCTGAGGTCTAAAATCACTGAAGTGGTTCTCTTCTAGGCCAGATCCCAGTGCCTGAAGTCTAAAATCACTGAACTGGTCCTGTTTTAGCCCAGATCCTGGTGTCTGAGGTCTAAAATCACTGAAGTGGTTCTCTTCTAAGTCAGATCCTGGTGTCGGAGGTCTAAAATCACTGAAGTGGTTCTCTTCTAGGCCAGATCCTGGTGTCTGAGATCCAAAATCGCTGGTTGTCTTCTAAGCCAGATCCTGGTGTCTGAGGTCTAAAATCACTGAACTGGTCCTCTTTTAGGCCAGATCCTGGTGTCTGAAGTCTAAAATCACTGAAGTGGTTCTCTTCTAGGCCAGATCCCGGTGCCTGAGATCTAAAATCACTGGACTGATTCTCTTTTAGCCCAGACCCTGGTGTCTGCGGTCTAAAATCACTGAAGTGGTTCTCTTCTAAGCCAGATCCTGGTGTATGAGATCCAAAATCGCTGGTTCTCTTCTAGGCCAGATCCTGGTGTCTGAGGTCTAAAATCACTGAAGTGGTTCTCTTCTGGGCCAGATCCTGGTGGCTGAGATCCAAAATCGCTAGTTCTCTTCTAGGCCAGATCCTGGTGTCTGAGATCCAAAATCACTGAACTGGTTCTCTTTTAGCCCAGATCCTGGTGTCTGAGGTCTAAAATCACTGAAGTGGTTCTCTTCTAGGCCAGATCCTGGTGTCTGAGGTCTAAAATCACTGAACTGGTTCTATTCTAGGCCAGATCCTGGTGTCTGAGGTCTAAAATCACTGAAGTGGTTCTCTTCTAGGCCAGATCCTGGTGTCGGAGATCCAAAATCGCAGGTTCTCTTCTAAGCCAGATCCTGGTGTCTGAGGTCTAAAATCACTGAAGTGGTTCTCTTCTAGGCCAGATCCTGGTGTCTGAGATCCAAAATCGCTGGTTCTCTTCTAAGCTAGATCCTGGTGTCTGAGGTCTAAAATCACTGAACTGGTTCTCTTCTAAGCCAGATCCTGGTGTCTGAGGTCTAAAATCACTGAAGTGGTTCTCTTCTAGGCCAGATCCCGGTGCCTGAGATCTAAAATCACTGGACTGATTCTCTTTTAGCCCAGATCCTGGTGTCTGAGGTCAAAAATCACTGAAGTGGTTGTCTTCTAAGCCAGATCCTGGTGTCTGAGGTCTAAAATCACTGAAGTGGTTCTCTTCTGGGCCAGATCCTGGTGGCTGAGATCCAAAATCGCTAGTTCTCTTCTAGGCCAGATCCTGGTGTCTGAGATCCAAAATCACTGAACTGGTTCTCTTTTAGCCCAGATCCTGGTGTCTGAGGTCTAAAATCACTGAAGTGGTTCTCTTCTAGGCCAGATCCTTGTGTCTGAGGTCTAAAATCACTGAAGTGGTTCTCTTCTAGGCCAGATCCTGGTGTCGGAGATCCAAAATCGCTGGTTCTCTTCTAAGCCAGATCCTGGTGTCTGAGGTCTAAAATCACTGAAGTGGTTCTCTTCTAGGCCAGATCCTGGTGTCTGAGATCAAAAATCGCTGGTTCTCTTCTAAGCCAGATCCTGGTGTCTGAGGTCTAAAATCACTGAAGTGGTTCTCTTCTAGGCCAGATCCTGGTGTCTGAGGTCTAAAATCACTGAACTGGTCCTCTTTTAGCCGAGATCCTGATGTCTGAGGTCTAAAATCACTGAAGTGGTTCTCTTCTAAGCCAGATCCTGGTGTCGGAGGTCTAAAATCACTGAAGTGGTTCTCTTCTAGGCCAGATCCCGGTGCCTGAGATCTAAAATCACTGGACTGATTCTCTTTTAGCCCAGATCCTGGTGTCTGAGGCCAAAAATCACTGAAGTGGTTCTCTTCTAAGCCAGATCCTGGTGTCTGAGGTCTAAAATCACTGAACTGGTTCTCTTCTAGGCCAGATCCTAGTGCCTGAGGTCTAAAATCACAGAAGTGGTTCTCTTCTAGGCCAGGTCCTTGTGTCTGAGATCCAAAATCACAGGTCCTCTTCTAGGCCAGATCCAGGTGTCTGAGATCCAAAATCGCTGGTTCTATTCTAGGCCAGATCCCTGTGCCTAGAGGTCTAAAATCACTGAACTGGTTCTCTTCTAAGCCAGATCCTGGTGTCTGAGGACTAAAATCACTGAAGTGGTTCTCTTCTAAGCCAGATCCTGGTGTCTGAGATCCAAAATCGCTGGTTCTCTTCTAGGCCAGATCCTGGTGTCTGAGGTCTAAAATCACTGAACTGGTCCTCTTTTAGGAAAGATCCTGGTGTCTGAGGTCTAAAATCACTGAAGTGGTTCTCTTCTAGGCCAGATCCTGGTGTCTGAGGTCTAAAATCACTGAAGTGGTTCTCTTCTAGGCCAGATCCTGGTGTCTGAGTTCTAAAATCACTGGACTGATTCTCTTTTAGCCCAGATCCTGGTGTCTGAGGTCTAAAATCACTGAAGTGGTTCTCTTCTAGGCCAGATCCTGGTGTCTGAGGTCTAAAATCACTGAAGTGGTTCTCTTCTAGGCCAGATCCTGGTGTCTGAGGTCTAAAATCACTGAAGTGGTTCTCTTCTAGGCCAGATCCTGGTGTCTGAGATCCAAAATCGCTGGTTCTCTTCTAGACCAGATCCTGGTGTCTGAGGTCTAAAATCACTGAAGTGGTTCTCTTCTAGACCAGATCCCGGTGCCTGAGATCTAAAATCACTGGACTGATTCTCTTTTAGCCCAGATCCTGGTGTCTGAGGTCTAAAATCACTGAAGTGGTTCTTTTCTAAGCCAGATCCTGGTGTCTGAGGTCTAAAATCACTGAAGTGGTTCTCTTCTAGGCCAGATCCTGGTGTCTGAGATCCAAAATCGCTGGTTCTCTTCTAAGAAAGATCCTGGTGTCTGAGGTCTAAAATCACAGAACTGGTTGTCTTTTAGCCCAGATCCTGGTGTCTGAGGTCTAAAATCACTGAAGTGGTTCTCTTCTAGGCCAGATCCCAGTGCCTGAAGTCTAAAATCACTGAACTGGTCCTGTTTTAGCCCAGATCCTGGTGTCTGAGGTCTAAAATCACTGAAGTGGTTCTCTTCTAAGTCAGATCCTGGTGTCGGAGGTCTAAAATCACTGAAGTGGTTCTCTTCTAGGCCAGATCCCGGTGCCTGAAATCTAAAATCACTGGACTGATTCTCTTTTAGCCCAGATCCTGGTGTCTGAGGCCAAAAATCACTGAAGTGGTTCTCTTCTAAGCCAGATCCTGGTGTCTGAGATCCAAAATCGCTGGTTCTCTTCTAGGCCAGATCCCGGTGCCTGAGGTCTAAAATCAGTGAACTGGTTCTCTTTTAGCCCAGATCCTGGTGTCTGAGGTCTAAAACCACTGAAGTGGTTCTCTTCTAGGCCAGATCCTGGTGTCTGAGATCCAAAATCGCTGGTTCTCTTCTAAGCCAGATCCTGGTGTCTGAGGTCTAAAATCACTGAACTGGTCCTCTTTTCGGCCAGATCCTGGTGTCTGAGGTCTAAAATCACTGAAGTGGTTCTCTTCTAGGCCAGATCCTGGTGTCTGAGATCCAAAATCGCTGGTTCTCTTCTAGGCCAGAAACCGGTGTCTGAGGTCTAAAATCACTGAACTGGTTCTCTTTTAGCCCAGATCCTGGTGTCTGAGGTCTAAAATCACTGAAGTGGTTCTCTTCTAGGCCAGATCCTGGTGTCTGAGGTCTAAAATCACTGAAGTGGTTCTCTTGTAGGCCAGATCCTGGTGTCTGAGGTCTAAAATCACTGAAGTGGTTCTCTTTTAGCCCAGATCCTGGTGTCTGAGATCCAAAATCGCTGGTTCTCTTCTAGACCAGATGCTGGTGTCTGAGGTCTAAAATCACTGAAGTGGTTCTCTTCTAGACCAGATCCCGGTGCCTGAGATCTAAAATCACTGGACTGATTCTCTTTTAGCCCAGATCCTGGTGTCTGAGGTCTAAAATCACTAAAGTGGTTCTTTTCTAAGCCAGATCCTGGTGTCTGAGGTCTAAAATCACTGAAGTGGTTCTCTTCTAGGCCAGATCCTGGTGTCTGAGATCCAAAATCGCTGGTTCTCTTCTAAGCCAGATCCTGGTGTCTGAGGTCTAAAATCACTGAAGTGGTTCTCTTCTAGGCCAGGTCCTGGTGTCTGAGGTCTAAAATCACTGAAGTGGTTCTCTTCTAGGCCACATCCCAGTGCCTGAAGTCTAAAATCACTGAACTGGTCCTCTTTTAGCCCAGATCCTGGTGTCTGAGGCCAAAAATCACTGAAGTGGTTCTCTTCTAAGCCAGATCCTGGTGTCTGAGGTCTAAAATCACTGAAGTGGTTCTCTTCTAGGCCAGATCCTGGTGTCTGAGATCCAAAATCGCTGGTTCTCTTCTAAGCCAGATCCTGGTGTCTGAGGTCTAAAATCACTGAAGTGGTTCTCTTCTAAGCCAGATCCTGGTGTCGGAGGTCTAAAATCACTGAAGTGGTTCTCTTCTAGGCCAGATCCTGGTGTCTGAGGTCTAAAATCACTGAAGTGGTTCTATTCTAGGCCAGATCCTGGTGTCTGAGGTCTAAAATCACTGAAGTGGTTCTCTTCTAGGCCAGATCCTGGTGTCTGAGGTCTAAAATCACTGAAGTGGTTCTCTTCTAGGCCAGATCCTGGTGTCTGAGGTCTAAAATCACTGAAGTGGTTCTCTTTTAGCCCAGATCCTGGTGTCTGAGATCCAAAATCGCTGGTTCTCTTCTAGACCAGATGCTGGTGTCTGAGGTCTAAAATCACTGAAGTGGTTCTCTTCTAGACCAGATCCCGGTGCCTGAGATCTAAAATCACTGGACTGATTCTCTTTTAGCCCAGATCCTGGTGTCTGAGGTCTAAAATCACTAAAGTGGTTCTTTTCTAAGCCAGATCCTGGTGTCTGAGGTCTAAAATCACTAAAGTGGTTCTTTTCTAAGCCAGATCCTGGTGTCTGAGGTCTAAAATCACTGAAGTGGTTCTCTTCTAGGCCAGATCCTGGTGTCTGAGATCCAAAATCGCTGGTTCTCTTCTAAGCCAGATCCTGGTGTCTGAGGTCTAAAATCACTGAAGTGGTTCTCTTCTAGGCCAGATCCTGGTGTCTGAGGTCTAAAATCACTGAAGTGGTTCTCTTCTAGGCCAGATCCCAGTGCCTGAAGTCTAAAATCACTGAACTGGTCCTCTTTTAGCCCAGATCCTGGTGTCTGAGGCCAAAAATCACTGAAGTGGTTCTCTTCTAAGCCAGATCCTGGTGTCTGAGGTCTAAAATCACTGAAGTGGTTCTCTTCTAGGCCAGATCCTGGTGTCTGAGGTCTAAAATCACTGAAGTGGTTCTATTCTAGGCCAGATCCTGGTGTCTGAGGTCTAAAATCACTGAAGTGGTTCTCTTCTAGGCCAGATCCTGGTGTCGGAGATCCAAAATCGCTGGTTCTCTTCTAAGCCAGATCCTGGTGTCTGAGGTCTAAAATCACTGAAGTGGTTCTCTTCTAGGCCAGATCCTGGTGTCTGAGATCCAAAATCGCTGGTTCTCTTCTAGGCCAGATCCTGGTGTCGGAGATCCAAAATCGCTGGTTCTCTTCTAAGCCAGATCCTGGTGTCTGAGGTCTAAAATCACTGAAGTGGTTCTCTTCTAGGCCAGATCCCAGTGCCTGAAGTCTAAAATCACTGAACTGGTCCTCTTTTAGCCCAGATCCTGGTGTCTGAGGTCTAAAATCACTGAAGTGGTTCTCTTCTAGGCCAGATCCCGGTGCCTGAGATCTAAAATCACTGGACTGATTCTCTTTTAGCCCAGATCCTGGTGTCTGAGGCCAAAAATCACTGAAGTGGTTCTCTTCTAGGCCAGATCCTGGTGTCTGAGGTCTAAAATCACTGAAGTGGTTCTCTTCTGGGCCAGATCCTGGTGTCTGAGATCCAAAATCACTGAACTGGTTCTCTTTTAGCCCAGATCCTGGTGTCTGAGGTCTAAAATCACTGAAGTGGTTCTCTTCTAGGCCAGATCCTGGTGTCTGAGGTCTAAAATCACTGAAGTGGTTCTCTTCTAGGCCAGATCCTGGTGTCGGAGATCCAAAATCGCTGGTTCTCTTCTAAGCCAGATCCTGGTGTCTGAGGTCTAAAATCACTGAAGTGGTTCTCTTCTAGGCCAGATCCTGGTGTCCGAGATCCAAAATCGCTGGTTCTCTTCTAAGCCAGATCCTGGTGTCTGAGGTCTAAAATCACTGAAGTGGTTCTCTTCTAGGCCAGATCCTGGTGTCTGAGATCCAAAATCGCTGGTTCTCTTCTAAGCCAGATCCTGGTGTCTGAGGTCTAAAATCACTGAAGTGGTTCTCTTCTAGGCCAGATCCTGGTGTCGGAGATCCAAAATCGCTGGTTCTCTTCTAAGCCAGATCCTGGTGTCTGAGGTCTAAAATCACTGAAGTGGTTCTCTTCTAGGCCAGATCCTGGTGTCTGAGATCCAAAATCGCTGGTTCTCTTCTAGGCCAGATCCTGGTGTCTGAGGTCTAAAATCACTGAAGTGGTTCTCTTCTAGGCCAGATCCCAGTGCCTGAAGTCTAAAATCACTGAACTGGTCCTCTTTTAGCCCAGATCCTGGTGTCTGAGGTCTAAAATCACTGAAGTGGTTCTCTTCTAGGCCAGATCCCGGTGCCTGAGATCTAAAATCACTGGACTGATTCTCTTTTAGCCCAGATCCTGGTGTCTGAGGCCAAAAATCACTGAAGTGGTTCTCTTCTAGGCCAGATCCTGGTGTCTGAGGTCTAAAATCACTGAAGTGGTTCTCTTCTGGGCCAGATCCTGGTGTCTGAGATCCAAAATCACTGAACTGGTTCTCTTTTAGCCCAGATCCTGGTGTCTGAGGTCTAAAATCACTGAAGTGGTTCTCTTCTAGGCCAGATCCTGGTGTCTGAGGTCTAAAATCACTGAAGTGGTTCTCTTCTAGGCCAGATCCTGGTGTCGGAGATCCAAAATCGCTGGTTCTCTTCTAAGCCAGATCCTGGTGTCTGAGGTCTAAAATCACTGAAGTGGTTCTCTTCTAGGCCAGATCCTGGTGTCTGAGGTCTAAAATCACTGAAGTGGTTCTCTTCTAGGCCAGATCCCAGTGCCTGAAGTCTAAAATCACTGAACTGGTCCTCTTTTAGCCCAGATCCTGGTGTCTGAGGTCTAAAATCACTGAAGTGGTTCTCTTCTAAGCCAGATCCTGGTGTCGGAGGTCTAAAATCACTGAAGTGGTTCTCTTCTAGGCCAGATCCTGGTGTCTGAGATCCAAAATCGCTAGTTCTCTTTTAGCCCAGATCCTGGTGTCTGAGATCCAAAATCACTGAACTGGTTCTCTTTTAGCCCAGATCCTGGTGTCTGAGGTATAAAATCACTGAAGTGGTTCTCTTCTAAGAAAGATCCTGGTGTCTGAGGTCTAAAATCACAGAACTGGTTGTCTTTTAGCCCAGATCCTGGTGTCTGAGGTCTAAAATCACTGAAGTGGTTCTCTTCTAGGCCAGATCCCAGTGCCTGAAGTCTAAAATCACTGAACTGGTCCTCTTTTAGCCCAGATCCTGGTGTCTGAGGTCTAAAATCACTGAAGTGGTTCTCTTCTAGGCCAGATCCTGGTGTCTGAGATCCAAAATCGCTGGTTCTCTTCTAAGCCAGATCCTGGTGTCTGAGGTCTAAAATCACTGAAGTGGTTCTCTTCTAAGCCAGATCCTGGTGTCGGAGGTCTAAAATCACTGAAGTGGTTCTCTTCTAGGCCAGATCCTGGTGTCTGAGGTCTAAAATCACTGAAGTGGTTCTATTCTAGGCCAGATCCTGGTGTCTGAGGTCTAAAATCACTGAAGTGGTTCTCTTCTAGGCCAGATCCTGGTGTCTGAGGTCTAAAATCACTGAAGTGGTTCTCTTCTAGGCCAGATCCTGGTGTCTGAGGTCTAAAATCACTGAAGTGGTTCTCTTTTAGCCCAGATCCTGGTGTCTGAGATCCAAAATCGCTGGTTCTCTTCTAGACCAGATGCTGGTGTCTGAGGTCTAAAATCACTGAAGTGGTTCTCTTCTAGACCAGATCCCGGTGCCTGAGATCTAAAATCACTGGACTGATTCTCTTTTAGCCCAGATCCTGGTGTCTGAGGTCTAAAATCACTAAAGTGGTTCTTTTCTAAGCCAGATCCTGGTGTCTGAGGTCTAAAATCACTAAAGTGGTTCTTTTCTAAGCCAGATCCTGGTGTCTGAGGTCTAAAATCACTGAAGTGGTTCTCTTCTAGGCCAGATCCTGGTGTCTGAGATCCAAAATCGCTGGTTCTCTTCTAAGCCAGATCCTGGTGTCTGAGGTCTAAAATCACTGAAGTGGTTCTCTTCTAGGCCAGATCCTGGTGTCTGAGGTCTAAAATCACTGAAGTGGTTCTCTTCTAGGCCAGATCCCAGTGCCTGAAGTCTAAAATCACTGAACTGGTCCTCTTTTAGCCCAGATCCTGGTGTCTGAGGCCAAAATCACTGAAGTGGTTCTCTTCTAAGCCAGATCCTGGTGTCTGAGGTCTAAAATCACTGAAGTGGTTCTCTTCTAGGCCAGATCCTGGTGTCTGAGGTCTAAAATCACTGAAGTGGTTCTATTCTAGGCCAGATCCTGGTGTCTGAGGTCTAAAATCACTGAAGTGGTTCTCTTCTAGGCCAGATCCTGGTGTCGGAGATCCAAAATCGCTGGTTCTCTTCTAAGCCAGATCCTGGTGTCTGAGGTCTAAAATCACTGAAGTGGTTCTCTTCTAGGCCAGATCCTGGTGTCTGAGATCCAAAATCGCTGGTTCTCTTCTAGGCCAGATCCTGGTGTCGGAGATCCAAAATCGCTGGTTCTCTTCTAAGCCAGATCCTGGTGTCTGAGGTCTAAAATCACTGAAGTGGTTCTCTTCTAGGCCAGATCCCAGTGCCTGAAGTCTAAAATCACTGAACTGGTCCTCTTTTAGCCCAGATCCTGGTGTCTGAGGTCTAAAATCACTGAAGTGGTTCTCTTCTAGGCCAGATCCCGGTGCCTGAGATCTAAAATCACTGGACTGATTCTCTTTTAGCCCAGATCCTGGTGTCTGAGGCCAAAAATCACTGAAGTGGTTCTCTTCTAGGCCAGATCCTGGTGTCTGAGGTCTAAAATCACTGAAGTGGTTCTCTTCTGGGCCAGATCCTGGTGTCTGAGATCCAAAATCACTGAACTGGTTCTCTTTTAGCCCAGATCCTGGTGTCTGAGGTCTAAAATCACTGAAGTGGTTCTCTTCTAGGCCAGATCCTGGTGTCTGAGGTCTAAAATCACTGAAGTGGTTCTCTTCTAGGCCAGATCCTGGTGTCGGAGATCCAAAATCGCTGGTTCTCTTCTAAGCCAGATCCTGGTGTCTGAGGTCTAAAATCACTGAAGTGGTTCTCTTCTAGGCCAGATCCTGGTGTCCGAGATCCAAAATCGCTGGTTCTCTTCTAAGCCAGATCCTGGTGTCTGAGGTCTAAAATCACTGAAGTGGTTCTCTTCTAGGCCAGATCCTGGTGTCTGAGATCCAAAATCGCTGGTTCTCTTCTAAGCCAGATCCTGGTGTCTGAGGTCTAAAATCACTGAAGTGGTTCTCTTCTAGGCCAGATCCTGGTGTCGGAGATCCAAAATCGCTGGTTCTCTTCTAAGCCAGATCCTGGTGTCTGAGGTCTAAAATCACTGAAGTGGTTCTCTTCTAGGCCAGATCCTGGTGTCTGAGATCCAAAATCGCTGGTTCTCTTCTAGGCCAGATCCTGGTGTCTGAGGTCTAAAATCACTGAAGTGGTTCTCTTCTAGGCCAGATCCCAGTGCCTGAAGTCTAAAATCACTGAACTGGTCCTCTTTTAGCCCAGATCCTGGTGTCTGAGGTCTAAAATCACTGAAGTGGTTCTCTTCTAGGCCAGATCCCGGTGCCTGAGATCTAAAATCACTGGACTGATTCTCTTTTAGCCCAGATCCTGGTGTCTGAGGCCAAAAATCACTGAAGTGGTTCTCTTCTAGGCCAGATCCTGGTGTCTGAGGTCTAAAATCACTGAAGTGGTTCTCTTCTGGGCCAGATCCTGGTGTCTGAGATCCAAAATCACTGAACTGGTTCTCTTTTAGCCCAGATCCTGGTGTCTGAGGTCTAAAATCACTGAAGTGGTTCTCTTTAGGCCAGATCCTGGTGTCTGAGGTCTAAAATCACTGAAGTGGTTCTCTTCTAGGCCAGATCCTGGTGTCGGAGATCCAAAATCGCTGGTTCTCTTCTAAGCCAGATCCTGGTGTCTGAGGTCTAAAATCACTGAAGTGGTTCTCTTCTAGGCCAGATCCTGGTGTCTGAGGTCTAAAATCACTGAAGTGGTTCTCTTCTAGGCCAGATCCCAGTGCCTGAAGTCTAAAATCACTGAACTGGTCCTCTTTTAGCCCAGATCCTGGTGTCTGAGGTCTAAAATCACTGAAGTGGTTCTCTTCTAAGCCAGATCCTGGTGTCGGAGGTCTAAAATCACTGAAGTGGTTCTCTTCTAGGCCAGATCCTGGTGTCTGAGATCCAAAATCGCTAGTTCTCTTTTAGCCCAGATCCTGGTGTCTGAGATCCAAAATCACTGAACTGGTTCTCTTTTAGCCCAGATCCTGGTGTCTGAGGTATAAAATCACTGAAGTGGTTCTCTTCTAAGAAAGATCCTGGTGTCTGAGGTCTAAAATCACAGAACTGGTTGTCTTTTAGCCCAGATCCTGGTGTCTGAGGTCTAAAATCACTGAAGTGGTTCTCTTCTAGGCCAGATCCCAGTGCCTGAAGTCTAAAATCACTGAACTGGTCCTCTTTTAGCCCAGATCCTGGTGTCTGAGGTCTAAAATCACTGAAGTGGTTCTCTTCTAAGTCAGATCCTGGTGTCGGAGGTCTAAAATCACTGAAGTGGTTCTCTTCTAGGCCAGATCCCGGTGCCTGAAGTCTAAAATCACTGGACTGATTCTCTTTTAGCCCAGATCCTGGTGTCTGAGGCCAAAAATCACTGAAGTGGTTCTCTTCTAAGTCAGATCCTGGTGTCGGAGGTCTAAAATCACTGAAGTGGTTCTCTTCTAAGCCAGATCCTGGTGTCTGAGGTCTAAAACCACTGAAGTGGTTCTCTTCTAGGCCAGATCCTGGTGTCTGAGATCCAAAATCGCTGGTTCTCTTCTGGGCCAGATCCTGGTGTCTGAGGTCTAAAATCACTGAACTGGTCCTCTTTTAGGCCAGATCCTGGTGTCTGAGGTCTAAAATCACTGAAGTGGTTCTCTTCTAGGCCAGATCCTGGTGTCTGAGATCCAAAATCGCTGGTTCTCTTCTAGGCCAGAACCCGGTGTCTGAGGTCCAAAATCACTGAACTGGTTCTCTTTTAGCCCAGATCCTGGTGTCTGAGGTCTAAAATCACTGAAGTGGTTCTCTTCTAGGCCAGATCCTGGTGTCTGAGGTCTAAAATCACTGAAGTCTTCTCTTCTAAGCCAGATCCTGGTGTGAGATCCAAAATCTCTGGTCCTCTTTTAGCCCAGATCCTGGTGTCTGAGGTCTAAAATCACTGAAGTGGTTCTCTTCTAGGCCAGATCCTGGTGTCTGAGGTCAAAAATCACTGAAGTGGTTCTCTTCTAGGCCAGATCCTGGTGTCTGAGGTCTAAAATCACTGAAGTGGTTCTCTTTTAGCCCAGATCCTGGTATCTGAGATCCAAAATCGCTGGTTCTCTTCTAGACCAGATGCTGGTGTCTGAGGTCTAAAATCACTGAAGTGGTTGTCTTTTAGCCCAGATCCTGGTGTCTGAGGTCCAAAATCACAGAAGTGGTTCTCTTTTAGCCCAGATCCTGGTGTCTGAGGTCTAAAATCACTGAAGTGGTTCTTTTCTAAGCCAGATCCTGGTGTCTGAGGTCTAAAATCACTGAAGTGGTTCTCTTCTAGGCCAGATCCTGGTGTCTGAGATCCAAAATCGCTGGTTCTCTTCTAAGCCAGATCCTGGTGTCTGAGGTCTAAAATCACTGAAGTGGTTCTCTTCTAGGCCAGATCCTGGTGTCTGAGGTCTAAAATCACTGAAGTGGTTCTATTCTAGGCCAGATCCTGGTGTCTGAGGTCTAAAATCACTGAAGTGGTTCTCTTCTAGGCCAGATCCTGGTGTCGGAGATCCAAAATCGCTGGTTCTCTTCTAAGCCAGATCCTGGTGTCTGAGGTCTAAAATCACTGAAGTGGTTCTCTTCTAGGCCAGATCCTGGTGTCTGAGATCCAAAATCGCTGGTTCTCTTCTAGGCCAGATCCTGGTGTCGGAGATCCAAAATCGCTGGTTCTCTTCTAAGCCAGATCCTGGTGTCTGAGGTCTAAAATCACTGAAGTGGTTCTCTTCTAGGCCAGATCCCAGTGCCTGAAGTCTAAAATCACTGAACTGGTCCTCTTTAGCCCAGATCCTGGTGTCTGAGGTCTAAAATCACTGAAGTGGTTCTCTTCTAGGCCAGATCCCGGTGCCTGAGATCTAAAATCACTGGACTGATTCTCTTTTAGCCCAGATCCTGGTGTCTGAGGCCAAAAATCACTGAAGTGGTTCTCTTCTAGGCCAGATCCTGGTGTCTGAGGTCTAAAATCACTGAAGTGGTTCTCTTCTGGGCCAGATCCTGGTGTCTGAGATCCAAAATCACTGAACTGGTTCTCTTTTAGCCCAGATCCTGGTGTCTGAGGTCTAAAATCACTGAAGTGGTTCTCTTCTAGGCCAGATCCTGGTGTCTGAGGTCTAAAATCACTGAAGTGGTTCTCTTCTAGGCCAGATCCTGGTGTCGGAGATCCAAAATCGCTGGTTCTCTTCTAAGCCAGATCCTGGTGTCTGAGGTCTAAAATCACTGAAGTGGTTCTCTTCTAGGCCAGATCCTGGTGTCCGAGATCCAAAATCGCTGGTTCTCTTCTAAGCCAGATCCTGGTGTCTGAGGTCTAAAATCACTGAAGTGGTTCTCTTCTAGGCCAGATCCTGGTGTCTGAGATCCAAAATCGCTGGTTCTCTTCTAAGCCAGATCCTGGTGTCTGAGGTCTAAAATCACTGAAGTGGTTCTCTTCTAGGCCAGATCCTGGTGTCGGAGATCCAAAATCGCTGGTTCTCTTCTAGGCCAGATCCTGGTGTCTGAGGTCTAAAATCACTGAAGTGGTTCTCTTCTAGGCCAGATCCTGGTGTCTGAGATCCAAAATCGCTGGTTCTCTTCTAGGCCAGATCCTGGTGTCTGAGGTCTAAAATCACTGAAGTGGTTCTCTTCTAGGCCAGATCCCAGTGCCTGAAGTCTAAAATCACTGAACTGGTCCTCTTTTAGCCCAGATCCTGGTGTCTGAGGTCTAAAATCACTGAAGTGGTTCTCTTCTAGGCCAGATCCCGGTGCCTGAGATCTAAAATCACTGGACTGATTCTCTTTTAGCCCAGATCCTGGTGTCTGAGGCCAAAAATCACTGAAGTGGTTCTCTTCTAGGCCAGATCCTGGTGTCTGAGGTCTAAAATCACTGAAGTGGTTCTCTTCTGGGCCAGATCCTGGTGTCTGAGATCCAAAATCACTGAAGTGGTTCTCTTCTGGCCCAGATCCTGGTGTCTGAGGTCTAAAATCACTGAAGTGGTTCTCTTCTAGGCCAGATCCTGGTGTCTGAGGTCTAAAATCACTGAAGTGGTTCTCTTCTAGGCCAGATCCTGGTGTCGGAGATCCAAAATCGCTGGTTCTCTTCTAAGCCAGATCCTGGTGTCTGAGGTCTAAAATCACTGAAGTGGTTCTCTTCTAGGCCAGGACCTTGTGTCTGAGATCCAAAATCGCTGGTTCTCTTCTGGGCCAGATCCTGGTGCCTGAGGTCTAAAATCACTGAAGTGGTTCTCTTCTAGGCCAGATCCTGGTGTCTGAGGTCTAAAATCACTGAAGTGGTTCTCTTCTAGGCCAGATCCCAGTGCCTGAAGTCTAAAATCACTGAACTGGTCCTCTTTTAGCCCAGATCCTGGTGTCTGAGGTCTAAAATCACTGAAGTGGTTCTCTTCTAAGCCAGATCCTGGTGTCGGAGGTCTAAAATCACTGAAGTGGTTCTCTTCTAGGCCAGATCCTGGTGTCTGAGATCCAAAATCGCTAGTTCTCTTTTAGCCCAGATCCTGGTGTCTGAGATCCAAAATCACTGAACTGGTTCTCTTTTAGCCCAGATCCTGGTGTCTGAGGTATAAAATCACTGAAGTGGTTCTCTTCTAAGAAAGATCCTGGTGTCTGAGGTCTAAAATCACAGAACTGGTTGTCTTTTAGCCCAGATCCTGGTGTCTGAGGTCTAAAATCACTGAAGTGGTTCTCTTCTAGGCCAGATCCCAGTGCCTGAAGTCTAAAATCACTGAACTGGTCCTCTTTTAGCCCAGATCCTGGTGTCTGAGGTCTAAAATCACTGAAGTGGTTCTCTTCTAAGTCAGATCCTGGTGTCGGAGGTCTAAAATCACTGAAGTGGTTCTCTTCTAGGCCAGATCCCGGTGCCTGAAGTCTAAAATCACTGGACTGATTCTCTTTTAGCCCAGATCCTGGTGTCTGAGGCCAAAAATCACTGAAGTGGTTCTCTTCTAAGCCAGATCCTGGTGTCTGAGATCCAAAATCGCTGGTTCTCTTCTAGGCCAGATCCTGGTGTCTGAGGTCTAAAATCACTGAAGTGGTTCTCTTCTAAGCCAGATCCTGGTGTCTGAGGTCTAAAACCACTGAAGTGGTTCTCTTCTAGGCCAGATCCTGGTGTCTGAGATCCAAAATCGCTGGTTCTCTTCTGGGCCAGATCCTGGTGTCTGAGGTCTAAAATCACTGAACTGGTCCTCTTTTAGGCCAGATCCTGGTGTCTGAGGTCTAAAATCACTGAAGTGGTTCTCTTCTAGGCCAGATCCTGGTGTCTGAGATCCAAAATCGCTGGTTCTCTTCTAGGCCAGAACCCGGTGTCTGAGGTCCAAAATCACTGAACTGGTTCTCTTTTAGCCCAGATCCTGGTGTCTGAGGTCTAAAATCACTGAAGTGGTTCTCTTCTAGGCCAGATCCTGGTGTCTGAGGTCTAAAATCACTGAAGTCTTCTCTTCTAAGCCAGATCCTGGTGTGAGATCCAAAATCTCTGGTTCTCTTCTAGGCCAGATCCTGGTGTCTGAGGTCTAAAATCACTGAAGTGGTTCTCTTCTAGGCCAGATCCTGGTGTCTGAGGTCAAAAATCACTGAAGTGGTTCTCTTCTAGGCCAGATCCTGGTGTCTGAGGTCTAAAATCACTGAAGTGGTTCTCTTTTAGCCCAGATCCTGGTATCTGAGATCCAAAATCGCTGGTTCTCTTCTAGACCAGATGCTGGTGTCTGAGGTCTAAAATCACTGAAGTGGTTGTCTTTTAGCCCAGATCCTGGTGTCTGAGGTCCAAAATCACAGAAGTGGTTCTCTTTTAGCCCAGATCCTGGTGTCTGAGGTCTAAAATCACTGAAATGGTTCTTTTCTAAGCCAGATCCTGGTGTCTGAGGTCTAAAATCACTGAAGTGGTTCTCTTCTAGGCCAGATCCTGGTGTCTGAGATCCAAAATCGCTGGTTCTCTTCTAAGCCAGATCCTGGTGTCTGAGGTCTAAAATCACTGAAGTGGTTCTCTTCTAGGCCAGATCCTGGTGTCTGAGGTCTAAAATCACTGAAGTGGTTCTCTTGTAGGCCAGATCCCAGTGCCTGAAGTCTAAAATCACTGAACTGGTCCTCTTTTAGCCCAGATCCTGGTGTCTGAGGTCTAAAATCACTGAAGTGGTTCTCTTCTAAGCCAGATCCTGGTGTCGGAGGTCTAAAATCACTGAAGTGGTTCTCTTCTAGGCCAGATCCTGGTGTCTGAGATCCAAAATCGCTAGTTCTCTTTTAGCCCAGATCCTGGTGTCTGAGATCCAAAATCACTGAACTGGTTCTCTTTTAGCCCAGATCCTGGTGTCTGAGGTATAAAATCACTGAAGTGGTTCTCTTCTAAGAAAGATCCTGGTGTCTGAGGTCTAAAATCACAGAACTGGTTGTCTTTTAGCCCAGATCCTGGTGTCTGAGGTCTAAAATCACTGAAGTGGTTCTCTTCTAGGCCAGATCCCAGTGCCTGAAGTCTAAAATCACTGAAGTGGTTCTCTTCTAAGCCAGATCCTGGTGTCTGAGGTCTAAAATCACTGAAGTGGTTCTCTTCTAAGTCAGATCCTGGTGTCGGAGGTCTAAAATCACTGAAGTGGTTCTCTTCTAGGCCAGATCCCGGTGCCTGAAGTCTAAAATCACTGGACTGATTCTCTTTTAGCCCAGATCCTGGTGTCTGAGGCCAAAAATCACTGAAGTGGTTCTCTTCTAAGCCAGATCCTGGTGTCTGAGATCCAAAATCGCTGGTTCTCTTCTAGGCCAGATCCTGGTGTCTGAGGTCTAAAATCACTGAAGTGGTTCTCTTCTAAGCCAGATCCTGGTGTCTGAGGTCTAAAACCACTGAAGTGGTTCTCTTCTAGGCCAGATCCTGGTGTCTGAGATCCAAAATCGCTGGTTCTCTTCTAGGCCAGATCCTGGTGTCTGAGGTCTAAAATCACTGAACTGGTCCTCTTTTAGGCCAGATCCTGGTGTCTGAGGTCTAAAATCACTGAAGTGGTTCTCTTCTAGGCCAGATCCTGGTGTCTGAGATCCAAAATCGCTGGTTCTCTTCTAGGCCAGAACCCGGTGTCTGAGGTCCAAAATCACTGAACTGGTTCTCTTTTAGCCCAGATCCTGGTGTCTGAGGTCTAAAATCACTGAAGTGGTTCTCTTCTAGGCCAGATCCTGGTGTCTGAGGTCTAAAATCACTGAAGTCTTCTCTTCTAAGCCAGATCCTGGTGTGAGATCCAAAATCTCTGGTCCTCTTTTAGCCCAGATCCTGGTGTCTGAGGTCTAAAATCACTGAAGTGGTTCTCTTCTAGGCCAGATCCTGGTGTCTGAGGTCTAAAATCACTGAAGTGGTTCTCTTCTAGGCCAGATCCTGGTGTCTGAGGTCTAAAATCACTGAAGTGGTTCTCTTTTAGCCCAGATCCTGGTATCTGAGATCCAAAATCGCTGGTTCTCTTTTAGCCCAGATGCTGGTGTCTGAGGTCTAAAATCACTGAAGTGGTTCTCTTCTAGACCAGATCCCGGTGCCTGAGATCTAAAATCACTGGACTGATTCTCTTTTAGCCCAGATCCTGGTGTCTGAGGTCTAAAATCACTGAAGTGGTTCTTTTCTAAGCCAGATCCTGGTGTCTGAGGTCTAAAATCACTGAAGTGGTTCTCTTCTAGGCCAGATCCTGGTGTCTGAGATCCAAAATCGCTGGTTCTCTTCTAAGCCAGATCCTGGTGTCTGAGGTCTAAAATCACTGAAGTGGTTCTCTTCTAGGCCAGATCCTGGTGTCTGAGGTCTAAAATCACTGAAGTGGTTCTCTTCTAGGCCAGATCCTGGTGTCTGAGGTCTAAAATCACTGAAGTGGTTCTCTTCTAGGCCAGATCCCAGTGCCTGAAGTCTAAAATCACTGAACTGGTCCTCTTTTAGCCCAGATCCTGGTGTCTGAGATCCAAAATCGCTGAAGTGGTTCTCTTCTAAGCCACATCCTGGTGTCTGAGGTCTAAAATCACTGAAGTGGTTCTCTTCTAGGCCAGATCCTGGTGTCTGAGATCCAAAATCGCTGGTTCTCTTCTAAGCCAGATCCTGGTGTCTGAGGTCTAAAATCACTGAAGTGGTTCTCTTCTAAGCCAGATCCTGGTGTCGGAGGTCTAAAATCACTGAAGTGGTTCTCTTCTAGGCCAGATCCCGGTGCCTGAGATCTAAAATCACTGGACTGATTCTCTTTTAGCCCAGATCCTGGTGTCTGAGGCCAAAAATCACTGAAGTGGTTCTCTTCTAAGCCAGATCCTGGTGTCTGAGGTCTAAAATCACTGAAGTGGTTCTCTTCTAGGCCAGATCCTGGTGTCGGAGATCCAAAATCGCTGGTTCTCTTCTAAGCCAGATCCTGGTGTCTGAGATCCAAAATCGCTAGTTCTCTTCTAGGCCAGATCCTGGTGTCTGAGATCCAAAATCACTGAACTGGTTCTCTTTTAGCCCAGATCCTGGTGTCTGAGGCCAAAAATCACTGAAGTGGTTCTCTTCTAGGCCAGATCCCGGTGCCTGAGGTCTAAAATCACTGAAGTGGTTCTCTTCTGGGCCAGATCCTGGTGTCTGAGATCCAAAATCACTGAACTGGTTCTCTTTTAGCCCAGATCCTGGTGTCTGAGGTCTAAAATCACTGAAGTGGTTCTCTTCTAGGCCAGATCCTGGTGTCTGAGGTCTAAAATCACTGAAGTGGTTCTATTCTAGGCCAGATCCTGGTGTCTGAGGTCTAAAATCACTGAAGTGGTTCTCTTCTAGGCCAGATCCTGGTGTCGGAGATCCAAAATCGCTGGTTCTCTTCTAAGCCAGATCCTGGTGTCTGAGGTCTAAAATCACTGAAGTGGTTCTCTTCTAGGCCAGATCCTGGTGTCTGAGATCCAAAATCGCTGGTTCTCTTCTAGGCCAGATCCTGGTGTCTGAGGTCTAAAATCACTGAAGTGGTTCTCTTCTAGGCCAGATCCCAGTGCCTGAAGTCTAAAATCACTGAACTGGTCCTCTTTTAGCCCAGATCCTGGTGTCTGAGGTCTAAAATCACTGAAGTGGTTCTCTTCTAGGCCAGATCCCGGTGCCTGAGATCTAAAATCACTGGACTGATTCTCTTTTAGCCCAGATCCTGGTGTCTGAGGCCAAAAATCACTGAAGTGGTTCTCTTCTAGGCCAGATCCCGGTGCCTGAGGTCTAAAATCACTGAAGTGGTTCTCTTCTGGGCCAGATCCTGGTGTCTGAGATCCAAAATCACTGAACTGGTTCTCTTTTAGCCCAGATCCTGGTGTCTGAGGTCTAAAATCACTGAAGTGGTTCTCTTCTAAGCCAGATCCTGGTGTCGGAGGTCTAAAATCACTGAAGTGGTTCTCTTCTAGGCCAGATCCTGGTGTCTGAGATCCAAAATCGCTAGTTCTCTTTTAGCCCAGATCCTGGTGTCTGAGATCCAAAATCACTGAACTGGTTCTCTTTTAGCCCAGATCCTGGTGTCTGAGGTATAAAATCACTGAAGTGGTTCTCTTCTAAGAAAGATCCTGGTGTCTGAGGTCTAAAATCACAGAACTGGTTGTCTTTTAGCCCAGATCCTGGTGTCTGAGGTCTAAAATCACTGAAGTGGTTCTCTTCTAGGCCAGATCCCAGTGCCTGAAGTCTAAAATCACTGAAGTGGTTCTCTTCTAAGCCAGATCCTGGTGTCTGAGGTCTAAAATCACTGAAGTGGTTCTCTTCTAAGTCAGATCCTGGTGTCGGAGGTCTAAAATCACTGAAGTGGTTCTCTTCTAGGCCAGATCCCGGTGCCTGAAGTCTAAAATCACTGGACTGATTCTCTTTTAGCCCAGATCCTGGTGTCTGAGGCCAAAAATCACTGAAGTGGTTCTCTTCTAAGCCAGATCCTGGTGTCTGAGATCCAAAATCGCTGGTTCTCTTCTAGGCCAGATCCTGGTGTCTGAGGTCTAAAATCACTGAAGTGGTTCTCTTCTAAGCCAGATCCTGGTGTCTGAGGTCTAAAACCACTGAAGTGGTTCTCTTCTAGGCCAGATCCTGGTGTCTGAGATCCAAAATCGCTGGTTCTCTTCTAGGCCAGATCCTGGTGTCTGAGGTCTAAAATCACTGAACTGGTCCTCTTTTAGGCCAGATCCTGGTGTCTGAGGTCTAAAATCACTGAAGTGGTTCTCTTCTAGGCCAGATCCTGGTGTCTGAGATCCAAAATCGCTGGTTCTCTTCTAGGCCAGAACCCGGTGTCTGAGGTCCAAAATCACTGAACTGGTTCTCTTTTAGCCCAGATCCTGGTGTCTGAGGTCTAAAATCACTGAAGTGGTTCTCTTCTAGGCCAGATCCTGGTGTCTGAGGTCTAAAATCACTGAAGTCTTCTCTTCTAAGCCAGATCCTGGTGTGAGATCCAAAATCTCTGGTCCTCTTTTAGCCCAGATCCTGGTGTCTGAGGTCTAAAATCACTGAAGTGGTTCTCTTCTAGGCCAGATCCTGGTGTCTGAGGTCTAAAATCACTGAAGTGGTTCTCTTCTAGGCCAGATCCTGGTGTCTGAGGTCTAAAATCACTGAAGTGGTTCTCTTTTAGCCCAGATCCTGGTATCTGAGATCCAAAATCGCTGGTTCTCTTCTAGACCAGATGCTGGTGTCTGAGGTCTAAAATCACTGAAGTGGTTCTCTTCTAGACCAGATCCCGGTGCCTGAGATCTAAAATCACTGGACTGATTCTCTTTTAGCCCAGATCCTGGTGTCTGAGGTCTAAAATCACTGAAGTGGTTCTTTTCTAAGCCAGATCCTGGTGTCTGAGGTCTAAAATCACTGAAGTGGTTCTCTTCTAGGCCAGATCCTGGTGTCTGAGATCCAAAATCGCTGGTTCTCTTCTAAGCCAGATCCTGGTGTCTGAGGTCTAAAATCACTGAAGTGGTTCTCTTCTAGGCCAGATCCTGGTGTCTGAGGTCTAAAATCACTGAAGTGGTTCTCTTCTAGGCCAGATCCTGGTGTCTGAGGTCTAAAATCACTGAAGTGGTTCTCTTCTAGGCCAGATCCCAGTGCCTGAAGTCTAAAATCACTGAACTGGTCCTCTTTTAGCCCAGATCCTGGTGTCTGAGATCCAAAATCGCTGAAGTGGTTCTCTTCTAAGCCACATCCTGGTGTCTGAGGTCTAAAATCACTGAAGTGGTTCTCTTCTAGGCCAGATCCTGGTGTCTGAGATCCAAAATCGCTGGTTCTCTTCTAAGCCAGATCCTGGTGTCTGAGGTCTAAAATCACTGAAGTGGTTCTCTTCTAAGCCAGATCCTGGTGTCGGAGGTCTAAAATCACTGAAGTGGTTCTCTTCTAGGCCAGATCCCGGTGCCTGAGATCTAAAATCACTGGACTGATTCTCTTTTAGCCCAGATCCTGGTGTCTGAGGCCAAAAATCACTGAAGTGGTTCTCTTCTAAGCCAGATCCTGGTGTCTGAGGTCTAAAATCACTGAAGTGGTTCTCTTCTAGGCCAGATCCTGGTGTCGGAGATCCAAAATCGCTGGTTCTCTTCTAAGCCAGATCCTGGTGTCTGAGATCCAAAATCGCTAGTTCTCTTCTAGGCCAGATCCTGGTGTCTGAGATCCAAAATCACTGAACTGGTTCTCTTTTAGCCCAGATCCTGGTGTCTGAGGCCAAAAATCACTGAAGTGGTTCTCTTCTAGGCCAGATCCCGGTGCCTGAGGTCTAAAATCACTGAAGTGGTTCTCTTCTGGGCCAGATCCTGGTGTCTGAGATCCAAAATCACTGAACTGGTTCTCTTTTAGCCCAGATCCTGGTGTCTGAGGTCTAAAATCACTGAAGTGGTTCTCTTCTAGGCCAGATCCTGGTGTCTGAGGTCTAAAATCACTGAAGTGGTTCTATTCTAGGCCAGATCCTGGTGTCTGAGGTCTAAAATCACTGAAGTGGTTCTCTTCTAGGCCAGATCCTGGTGTCGGAGATCCAAAATCGCTGGTTCTCTTCTAAGCCAGATCCTGGTGTCTGAGGTCTAAAATCACTGAAGTGGTTCTCTTCTAGGCCAGATCCTGGTGTCTGAGATCCAAAATCGCTGGTTCTCTTCTAGGCCAGATCCTGGTGTCTGAGGTCTAAAATCACTGAAGTGGTTCTCTTCTAGGCCAGATCCCAGTGCCTGAAGTCTAAAATCACTGAACTGGTCCTCTTTTAGCCCAGATCCTGGTGTCTGAGGTCTAAAATCACTGAAGTGGTTCTCTTCTAGGCCAGATCCCGGTGCCTGAGATCTAAAATCACTGGACTGATTCTCTTTTAGCCCAGATCCTGGTGTCTGAGGCCAAAAATCACTGAAGTGGTTCTCTTCTAGGCCAGATCCCGGTGCCTGAGGTCTAAAATCACTGAAGTGGTTCTCTTCTGGGCCAGATCCTGGTGTCTGAGATCCAAAATCACTGAACTGGTTCTCTTTTAGCCCAGATCCTGGTGTCTGAGGTCTAAAATCACTGAAGTGGTTCTCTTCTAGGCCAGATCCCGGTGTCTGAGATCTAAAATCACTTGCCTGATTCTCTTTTAGCCCAGATCCTGGTGTCGGAGATCCAAAATCGCTGGTTCTCTTCTAAGCCAGATCCTGGTGTCTGAGGTCTAAAATCACTGAAGTGGTTCTCTTCTAGGCCAGATCCTGGTGTCTGAGATCCAAAATCGCTGGTTCTCTTCTAGGCCAGATCCTGGTGTCTGAGGTCTAAAATCACTGAAGTGGTTCTCTTCTAGGCCAGATCCTGGTGTCTGAGGTCTAAAATCACTGAAGTGGTTCTCTTCTAGGCCAGATCCCAGTGCCTGAAGTCTAAAATCACTGAACTGGTCCTCTTTTAGCCCAGATCCTGGTGTCTGAGGTCTAAAATCACTGAAGTGGTTCTCTTCTAAGCCAGATCCTGGTGTCGGAGGTCTAAAATCACTGAAGTGGTTCTCTTCTAGGTCAGATCCTGGTGTCTGAGATCCAAAATCGCTAGTTCTCTTCTAGGCCAGATCCTGGTGTCTGAGATCCAAAATCACTGAACTGGTTCTCTTTTAGCCCAGATCCCGGTGCCTGAGATCTAAAATCACTGAAGTGGTTCTCTTCTAGGCCAGATCCTGGTGTCTGAGATCCAAAATCACTGAAGTGGTTCTCTTCTAAGCCAGATCCTGGTGTCTGAGGTCTAAAATCACTGAAGTGGTTCTCTTCTAGGCCAGATCCTGGTGTCTGAGATCCAAAATCGCTAGTTCTCTTCTAGGCCAGATCCTGGTGTCTGAGGTCTAAAATCACTGAACTGGTCCTCTTTTAGGCCAGATCCTGGTGTCTGAGGTCTAAAATCACTGAAGTGGTTCTCTTCTAGGCCAGATCCTGGTGTCTGAGGTATAAAATCACTGAAGTGGTTCTCTTCTAGGCCAGGTCCTTGTGTCTGAGATCCAAAATCTCAGGTCCTCTTCTAGGCCAGATCCAGGTGTCTGAGATCCAAAATCGCTGGTTCTATTCTAGGCCAGATCCCTGTGCCTAGAGGTCTAAAATCACTGAACTGGATCTCTTCTAAGCCAGATCCTGGTGTCTGATGACTAAAATCACTGAAGTGGTTCTCTTCTAAGCCAGATCCTGGTGTCTGAGATCCAAAATCACTGGTTCTCTTCTGGGCCAGATCCTGGTGCCTGAGGTCTAAAATCACTGAAGTGGTTCTCTTTTAGCCCAGATGCGGGTGTCTGAGGTCTAAAATCACTGAAGTGGTTCTCTTCTAAGCCAGATCCTGGTGTCTGAGATCCAAAATCGCTGGTTCTCTTCTAGGCCAGATCCTGGTGTCTGAGGTCTAAAATCACTGAAGTGGTTCTCTTCTAGGCCAGATCCCAGTGCCTGAAGTCTAAAATCACTGAACTGGTCCTCTTTTAGCCCAGATCCTGGTGTCTGAGGTCTAAAATCACTGAAGTGGTTCTCTTCTAGGCCAGATCCCGGTGCCTGAGATCTAAAATCACTGGACTGATTCTCTTTTAGCCCAGATCCTAGTGTCTGAGGCCAAAAATCACTGAAGTGGTTCTCTTCTAGGCCAGATCCTGGTGTCTGAGGTCTAAAATCACTGAAGTGGTTCTCTTCTGGGCCAGATCCTGGTGTCTGAGATCCAAAATCACTGAACTGGTTCTCTTTTAGCCCAGATCCTGGTGTCTGAGGTCTAAAATCACTGAACTAGTTCTATTCTAGGCCAGATCCTGGTGTCTGAGGTCTAAAATCACTGAAGTGGTTCTCTTCTAAGCCAGATCCGGGTGTCGGAGATCCAAAATCGCTGGTTCTCTTCTAAGCCAGATCCTGGTGTCTGAGGTCTAAAATCACTGAAGTGGTTCTCTTCTAGGCCAGATCCTGGTGTCTGAGATCCAAAATCGCTGGTTCTCTTCTAAGCCAGATCCTGGTGTCTGAGGTCTAAAATCACTGAAGTGGTTCTCTTCTAGGCCAGATCCTGGTGTCTGAGGTCTAAAATCACTGAAGTGGTTCTCTTCTAGGCCAGATCCCAGTGCCTGAAGTCTAAAATCACTGAACCGGTCCTCTTTTAGCCCAGATCCTGGTGTCTGAGGTCTAAAATCACTGAAGTGGTTCTCTTCTAAGCCAGATCCTGGTGTCTGAGGTCTAAAATCACTGAAGTGGTTCTCTTCTAGGCCAGATCCCGGTGCCTGAGATCTAAAATCACTGGACTGATACTCTTCTAGGACAGATCCTGGTGTCTGAGATCCAAAATCACTGAAGTGGTTCTCTTCTAAGCCAGATCCTGGTGTCTGAGGTCTAAAATCACTGAAGTGGTTCTCTTCTAGGCCAGATCCTGGTGTCTGAGATCCAAAATCGCTAGTTCTCTTCTAGGCCAGATCCTGGTGTCTGAGATCCAAAATCACTGAACTGGTTCTCTTTTAGCCCAGATCCTGGTGTCTGAGGTCTAAAATCACTGAAGTGGTTCTCTTCTAGGCCAGATCCTGGTGTCTGAGATCCAAAATCGCTAGTTCTCTTCTAGGCCAGATCCTGGTGTCTGAGGTCTAAAATCACTGAACTGGTCCTCTTTTAGGCCAGATCCTGGTGTCTGAGGTCTAAAATCACTGAAGTGGTTCTCTTCTAGGCCAGATCCTGGTGTCTGAGGTATAAAATCACTGAAGTGGTTCTCTTCTAGGCCAGGTCCTTGTGTCTGAGATCCAAAATCTCAGGTCCTCTTCTAGGCCAGATCCAGGTGTCTGAGATCCAAAATCGCTGGTTCTATTCTAGGCCAGATCCCTGTGCCTAGAGGTCTAAAATCACTGAACTGGATCTCTTCTAAGCCAGATCCTGGTGTCTGATGACTAAAATCACTGAAGTGGTTCTCTTCTAAGCCAGATCCTGGTGTCTGAGATCCAAAATCACTGGTTCTCTTCTGGGCCAGATCCTGGTGCCTGAGGTCTAAAATCACTGAAGTGGTTCTCTTTTAGCCCAGATGCGGGTGTCTGAGGTCTAAAATCACTGAACTGGTTCTCTTCTAAGCCAGATCCTGGTGTCTGATGACTAAAATCACTGAAGTGGTTCTCTTCTAAGCCAGATCCTGGTGTCTGAGATCCAAAATCGCTGGTTCTCTTCTAGGCCAGATCCTGGTGTCTGAGGTCTAAAATCACTGAAGTGGTTCTCTTCTAGGCCAGATCCCAGTGCCTGAAGTCTAAAATCACTGAACTGGTCCTCTTTAGCCCAGATCCTGGTGTCTGAGGTCTAAAATCACTGAAGTGGTTCTCTTCTAGGCCAGATCCCGGTGCCTGAGATCTAAAATCACTGGACTGATTCTCTTTTAGCCCAGATCCTAGTGTCTGAGGCCAAAAATCACTGAAGTGGTTCTCTTCTAGGCCAGATCCTGGTGTCTGAGGTCTAAAATCACTGAAGTGGTTCTCTTCTGGGCC
This sequence comes from Melanerpes aurifrons, assembly GCA_011125475.1. NCBI lineage: Eukaryota > Metazoa > Chordata > Aves > Piciformes > Picidae > Melanerpes > Melanerpes aurifrons. The sequence continues at coordinate 87,050 of WWNC01000243.1, forward strand.
AGATCCTGGTGTCTGAGATCCAAAATCACTGAACTGGTTCTCTTTTAGCCCAGATCCTGGTGTCTGAGGTCTAAAATCACTGAAGTGGTTCTCTTCTAGGCCAGATCCTGGTGTCTGAGGTCTAAAATCACTGAAGTGGTTCTCTTCTAAGCCAGATCCGGGTGTCGGAGATCCAAAATCGCTGGTTCTCTTCTAAGCCAGATCCTGGTGTCTGAGGTCTAAAATCACTGAAGTGGTTCTCTTCTAGGCCAGATCCTGGTGTCTGAGATCCAAAATCGCTGGTTCTCTTCTAAGCCAGATCCTGGTGTCTGAGGTCTAAAATCACTGAAGTGGTTCTCTTCTAGGCCAGATCCTGGTGTCTGAGGTCTAAAATCACTGAAGTGGTTCTCTTCTAGGCCAGATCCCAGTGCCTGAAGTCTAAAATCACTGAACCGGTCCTCTTTTAGCCCAGTTCCTGGTGTCTGAGGTCTAAAATCACTGAAGTGGTTCTCTTCTAAGCCAGATCCTGGTGTCTGAGGTCTAAAATCACTGAAGTGGTTCTCTTCTAGGCCAGATCCCGGTGCCTGAGATCTAAAATCACTGGACTGATACTCTTCTAGGACAGATCCTGGTGTCTGAGATCCAAAATCACTGAAGTGGTTCTCTTCTAAGCCAGATCCTGGTGTCTGAGGTCTAAAATCACTGAAGTGGTTCTCTTCTAGGCCAGATCCTGGTGTCTGAGATCCAAAATCGCTAGTTCTCTTCTAGGCCAGATCCTGGTGTCTGAGATCCAAAATCACTGAACTGATTCTCTTTTAGCCCAGATCCTGGTGTCTGAGGTATAAAATCACTGAAGTGGTTCTCTTCTAGGCCAGATCCAGGTGTCTTAGATCCAAAATCGCTGGTTCTATTCTAGGCCAGATCCCTGTGCCTAGAGGTCTAAAATCACTGAACTGGTTCTCTTCTAAGCCAGATCCTGGTGTCTGATGACTAAAATCACTGAAGTGGTTCTCTTCTAAGCCAGATCCTGGTGTCTGAGATCCAAAATCGCTGGTTCTCTTCTGGGCCAGATCCTGGTGCCTGAGCTCTAAAATCACTGAAGTGGTTCTCTTTTAGCCCAGATGCGGGTGTCTGAGGTCTAATATCACTGAAGTGGTTCTCTTCTAAGCCAGATCCTGGTGTCTGAGGTCTAAAATCACTGACGTGGTTCTCTTCTAGGCCAGATCCTGGTGTCGGAGATCCAAAATCGCTGGATTGATTCTCTTTTAGCCCAGATCCTGGTGTCTGAGGTCTAATATCACTGAAGTGGTTCTCTTCTAAGCCAGATCCTGGTGTCTGAGGTCTAAAATCACTGACGTGGTTCTCTTCTAGGCCAGATCCTGGTGTCGGAGATCCAAAATCGCTGGATTGATTCTCTTTTAGCCCAGATGCGGGTGTCTGAGGTCTAATATCACTGAAGTGGTTCTCTTCTAAGCCAGATCCTGGTGTCTGAGGTCTAAAATCACTGAAGTGGTTCTCTTCTAGACCAGATCCCGGTGCCTGAGATCTAAAATCACTGGATTGATTCTCTTTTAGCCCAGATCCTGGTGTCTGAGGTCTAAAATCACTGAAGTGGTTCTTTTCTAAGCCAGATCCTGGTGTCTGAGGTCTAAAATCACTGAAGTGGTTCTCTTCTAGGCCAGGTCCTTGTGTCTGAGATCCAAAATCACAGGTCCTCTTCTAGGCCAGATCCTGGTGTCTGAGATCCAAAATCGCTGGTTCTCTTCTGGGCCAGATCCTGGTGCCTGAGGTCTAAAATCACTGAACTGGTTCTCTTTTAGCCCAGATGCGGGTGTCTGAGGTCTAAAATCACTGAAGTGGTTCTCTTCTAGGCCAGATCCTGGTGTCTGAGGTCTAAAATCACTAAAGTGGTTCTCTTCTAGGCCAGATCCTGGTGTCTGAGATCCAAAATCGCTGGTTCTCTTCTAAGCCATATCCTGGTGTCTGAGGTCTAAAAACACTGAAGTGGTTCTCTTCTAGGCCAGATCCCGGTTCCTGAGATCTAAAATCACTGGACTGATTCTCTTTTAGCCCAGATCCTGGTGTCTGAGGCCAAAAATCACTGAAGTGGTTCTCTTCTAAGCCAGATCCTGGTGTCTGAGATCCAAAATCGCTGGTTCTCTTCTAGGCCAGATCCCAGTGCCTGAGGTCTAAAATCACTGAAGTGGTTCTCTTCTAGGCCAGGTCCTGGTGTCTGAGGTCTAAAATCACTGAAGTGGTTCTCTTCTAGGCCAGATCCTGGTGTCTGAGATCCAAAATCGCTGGTTGTCTTCTAAGCCAGATCCTGGTGTCTGAGGTCTAAAATCACTGAACTGGTCCTCTTTTAGGCCAGATCCTGGTGTCTGAGGTCTAAAATCACTGAAGTGGTTCTCTTCTAGGCCAGATCCCGGTGCCTGAGATCTAAAATCACTGGACTGATTCTCTTTTAGCCCAGATCCTGGTGTCTGCGGTCTAAAATCACTGAATTGGTTCTCTTCTAAGCCAGATCCTGGTGTATGAGATCCAAAATCGCTGGTTCTCTTCTAGGCCAGATCCTGGTGTCTGAGGTCTAAAATCACTGAAGTGGTTCTCTTCTGGGGCAGATCCTGGTGTCTGAGATCCAAAATCGCTAGTTCTCTTCTAGGCCAGATCCTGGTGTCTGAGATCCAAAATCACTGAACTGGTTCTCTTTTAGCCCAGATCCTGGTGTCTGAGGTCTAAAATCACTGAAGTGGTTCTCTTCTAGGCCAGATCCTGGTGTCTGAGGTCTAAAATCACTGAACTGGTTCTATTCTAGGCCAGATCCTGGTGTCTGAGGTCTAAAATCACTGAAGTGGTTCTCTTCTAGGCCAGATCCTGGTGTCTGAGATCCAAAATCGCTGGTTCTCTTCTGGGCCAGATCCTGGTGTCGGAGGTCTAAAATCACTGAAGTGGTTCTCTTCTAGGCCAGATCCTGGTGTCTGAGATCCAAAATCACTGAAGTGGTTCTCTTCTAGGCCAGATCCTGGTGTCTGAGATCCAAAATCGCTGGTTCTCTTCTAAGCCAGATCCTGGTGTCTGAGGTCTAAAATCACTGAAGTGGTTCTCTTCTAGACCAGATCCCGGTGCCTGAGATCTAAAATCACTGGACTGATTCTCTTTTAGCCCAGATCCTGGTGTCTGAGGTCTAAAATCACTGAAGTGGTTCTTTTCTAAGCCAGATCCTGGTGTCTGAGGTCTAAAATCACTGAAGTGGTTCTCTTCTAGGCCAGGTCCTTGTGTCTGAGATCCAAAATCACAGGTCCTCTTCTAGGCCAGATCCTGGTGTCTGAGATCCAAAATCGCTGGTTCTCTTCTGGGCCAGATCCTGGTGCCTGAGGTCTAAAATCACAGAAGTGGTTCTCTTCTAGGCCAGATCCTGGTGTCTGAGATATGAAATCACTGGACTGATTCTCTCTTAGCCCAGATCCTGGTGTCTGAGGTCTAAAATCACTGAAGTGGTTCTCTTCTAGGCCAGATCCCGGTTCCTGAGATCTAAAATCACTGGACTGATTCTCTTTTAGCCCAGATCCTGGTGTCTGAGGCCAAAAATCACTGAAGTGGTTCTCTTCTAAGCCAGATCCTGGTGTCTGAGATCCAAAATCGCTGGTTCTCTTCTAGGCCAGATCCCGGTGCCTGAGGTCTAAAATCACTGAAGTGGTTCTCTTCTAAGCCAGGTCCTGGTGTCTGAGGTCTAAAATCACTGAAGTGGTTCTCTTCTAGGCCAGATCCTGGTGTCTGAGATCCAAAATCGCTGGTTGTCTTCTAAGCCAGATCCTGGTGTCTGAGGTCTAAAATCACTGAACTGGTCCTCTTTTAGGCCAGATCCTGTTGTCTGAGGTCTAAAATCACTGAAGTGGTTCTCTTCTAGGCCAGATCCCGGTGCCTGAGATCTAAAATCACTGGACTGGTCCTCTTTTAGCCCAGATCCTGGTGTCTGATGACTAAAATCACTGAAGTGGTTCTCTTCTAAGCCAGATCCTGGTGTATGAGATCCAAAATCGCTGGTTCTCTTCTAGGCCAGATCCTGGTGTCTGAGGTCTAAAATCACTGAAGTGGTTCTCTTCTGGGCCAGATCCTGGTGTCTGAGATCCAAAATCACTGAACTGGTTCTCTTTTAGCCCAGATCCTGGTGTCTGAGGTCTAAACTCACTGAAGTGGTTCTCTTCTAGGCCAGATCCTGGTGTCTGAGGTCTAAAATCACTGAAGTGGTTCTCTTCTAGGCCAGATCCTGGTGTCTGAGGTCTAAAATCACTAAAGTGGTTCTCTTCTAGGCCAGATCCTGGTGTCTGAGATCCAAAATCGCTGGTTCTCTTCTAAGCCAGATCCTGGTGTCTGAGATCCAAAATCGCTGGTTCTCTTCTGGGCCAGATCCTGGTGCCTGAGGTCTAAAATCACTGACGTGGTTCTCTTCTAGGCCAGATCCTGGTGTCGGAGATCCAAAATCGCTGGATTGATTCTCTTTTAGCCCAGATGCGGGTGTCTGAGGTCTAATATCACTGAAGTGGTTCTCTTCTAAGCCAGATCCTGGTGTCTGAGGTCTAAAATCACTGAAGTGGTTCTCTTCTAGACCAGATCCCGGTGCCTGAGATCTAAAATCACTGGATTGATTCTCTTTTAGCCCAGATCCTGGTGTCTGAGGTCTAAAATCACTGAAGTGGTTCTTTTCTAAGCCAGATCCTGGTGTCTGAGGTCTAAAATCACTGAAGTGGTTCTCTTCTAGGCCAGGTCCTTGTGTCTGAGATCCAAAATCACAGGTCCTCTTCTAGGCCAGATCCTGGTGTCTGAGATCCAAAATCGCTGGTTCTCTTCTGGGCCAGATCCTGGTGCCTGAGGTCTAAAATCACTGAACTGGTTCTCTTTTAGCCCAGATGCGGGTGTCTGAGGTCTAAAATCACTGAAGTGGTTCTCTTCTAGGCCAGATCCTGGTGTCTGAGGTCTAAAATCACTAAAGTGGTTCTCTTCTAGGCCAGATCCTGGTGTCTGAGATCCAAAATCGCTGGTTCTCTTCTAAGCCATATCCTGGTGTCTGAGGTCTAAAAACACTGAAGTGGTTCTCTTCTAGGCCAGATCCCGGTTCCTGAGATCTAAAATCACTGGACTGATTCTCTTTTAGCCCAGATCCTGGTGTCTGAGGCCAAAAATCACTGAAGTGGTTCTCTTCTAAGCCAGATCCTGGTGTCTGAGATCCAAAATCGCTGGTTCTCTTCTAGGCCAGATCCCAGTGCCTGAGGTCTAAAATCACTGAAGTGGTTCTCTTCTAGGCCAGGTCCTGGTGTCTGAGGTCTAAAATCACTGAAGTGGTTCTCTTCTAGGCCAGATCCTGGTGTCTGAGATCCAAAATCGCTGGTTGTCTTCTAAGCCAGATCCTGGTGTCTGAGGTCTAAAATCACTGAACTGGTCCTCTTTTAGGCCAGATCCTGGTGTCTGAGGTCTAAAATCACTGAAGTGGTTCTCTTCTAGGCCAGATCCCGGTGCCTGAGATCTAAAATCACTGGACTGATTCTCTTTTAGCCCAGATCCTGGTGTCTGCGGTCTAAAATCACTGAATTGGTTCTCTTCTAAGCCAGATCCTGGTGTATGAGATCCAAAATCGCTGGTTCTCTTCTAGGCCAGATCCTGGTGTCTGAGGTCTAAAATCACTGAAGTGGTTCTCTTCTAGGCCAGATCCTGGTGTCTGAGATCCAAAATCGCTAGTTCTCTTCTAGGCCAGATCCTGGTGTCTGAGATCCAAAATCACTGAACTGGTTCTCTTTTAGCCCAGATCCTGGTGTCTGAGGTCTAAAATCACTGAAGTGGTTCTCTTCTAGGCCAGATCCTGGTGTCTGAGGTCTAAAATCACTGAACTGGTTCTATTCTAGGCCAGATCCTGGTGTCTGAGGTCTAAAATCACTAAAGTGGTTCTCTTCTAGGCCAGATCCTGGTGTCTGAGATCCAAAATCGCTGGTTCTCTTCTGGGCCAGATCCTGGTGTCGGAGGTCTAAAATCACTGAAGTGGTTCTCTTCTAGGCCAGATCCTGGTGTCTGAGATCCAAAATCACTGAAGTGGTTCTCTTCTAGGCCAGATCCTGGTGTCTGAGATCCAAAATCGCTGGTTCTCTTCTAAGCCAGATCCTGGTGTCTGAGGTCTAAAATCACTGAAGTGGTTCTTTTCTAAGCCAGATCCTGGTGTCTGAGGTCTAAAATCACTGAAGTGGTTCTCTTCTAGGCCAGGTCCTTGTGTCTGAGATCCAAAATCACAGGTCCTCTTCTAGGCCAGATCCTGGTGTCTGAGATCCAAAATCGCTGGTTCTCTTCTGGGCCAGATCCTGGTGCCTGAGGTCTAAAATCACTGAACTGGTTCTCTTTTAGCCCAGATGCGGGTGTCTGAGGTCTAAAATCACTGAAGTGGTTCTCTTCTAGGCCAGATCCTGGTGTCTGAGGTCTAAAATCACTAAAGTGGTTCTCTTCTAGGCCAGATCCTGGTGTCTGAGATCCAAAATCGCTGGTTCTCTTCTAAGCCATATCCTGGTGTCTGAGGTCTAAAAACACTGAAGTGGTTCTCTTCTAGGCCAGATCCCGGTTCCTGAGATCTAAAATCACTGGACTGATTCTCTTTTAGCCCAGATCCTGGTGTCTGAGGCCAAAAATCACTGAAGTGGTTCTCTTCTAAGCCAGATCCTGGTGTCTGAGATCCAAAATCGCTGGTTCTCTTCTAGGCCAGATCCCAGTGCCTGAGGTCTAAAATCACTGAAGTGGTTCTCTTCTAGGCCAGGTCCTGGTGTCTGAGGTCTAAAATCACTGAAGTGGTTCTCTTCTAGGCCAGATCCTGGTGTCTGAGATCCAAAATCGCTGGTTGTCTTCTAAGCCAGATCCTGGTGTCTGAGGTCTAAAATCACTGAACTGGTCCTCTTTTAGGCCAGATCCTGGTGTCTGAGGTCTAAAATCACTGAAGTGGTTCTCTTCTAGGCCAGATCCCGGTGCCTGAGATCTAAAATCACTGGACTGATTCTCTTTTAGCCCAGATCCTGGTGTCTGCGGTCTAAAATCACTGAATTGGTTCTCTTCTAAGCCAGATCCTGGTGTATGAGATCCAAAATCGCTGGTTCTCTTCTAGGCCAGATCCTGGTGTCTGAGGTCTAAAATCACTGAAGTGGTTCTCTTCTAGGCCAGATCCTGGTGTCTGAGATCCAAAATCGCTAGTTCTCTTCTAGGCCAGATCCTGGTGTCTGAGATCCAAAATCACTGAACTGGTTCTCTTTTAGCCCAGATCCTGGTGTCTGAGGTCTAAAATCACTGAAGTGGTTCTCTTCTAGGCCAGATCCTGGTGTCTGAGGTCTAAAATCACTGAACTGGTTCTATTCTAGGCCAGATCCTGGTGTCTGAGGTCTAAAATCACTAAAGTGGTTCTCTTCTAGGCCAGATCCTGGTGTCTGAGATCCAAAATCGCTGGTTCTCTTCTGGGCCAGATCCTGGTGTCGGAGGTCTAAAATCACTGAAGTGGTTCTCTTCTAGGCCAGATCCTGGTGTCTGAGATCCAAAATCACTGAAGTGGTTCTCTTCTAGGCCAGATCCTGGTGTCTGAGATCCAAAATCGCTGGTTCTCTTCTAAGCCAGATCCTGGTGTCTGAGGTCTAAAATCACTGAAGTGGTTCTCTTCTAGACCAGATCCCGGTGCCTGAGATCTAAAATCACTGGACTGATTCTCTTTTAGCCCAGATCCTGGTGTCTGAGGTCTAAAATCACTGAAGTGGTTCTTTTCTAAGCCAGATCCTGGTGTCTGAGGTCTAAAATCACTGAAGTGGTTCTCTTCTAGGCCAGGTCCTTGTGTCTGAGATCCAAAATCACAGGTCCTCTTCTAGGCCAGATCCTGGTGTCTGAGATCCAAAATCGCTGGTTCTCTTCTGGGCCAGATCCTGGTGCCTGAGGTCTAAAATCACAGAAGTGGTTCTCTTCTAGGCCAGATCCTGGTGTCTGAGATATGAAATCACTGGACTGATTCTCTCTTAGCCCAGATCCTGGTGTCTGAGGTCTAAAATCACTGAAGTGGTTCTCTTCTAGGCCAGATCCCGGTTCCTGAGATCTAAAATCACTGGACTGATTCTCTTTTAGCCCAGATCCTGGTGTCTGAGGCCAAAAATCACTGAAGTGGTTCTCTTCTAAGCCAGATCCTGGTGTCTGAGATCCAAAATCGCTGGTTCTCTTCTAGGCCAGATCCCGGTGCCTGAGGTCTAAAATCACTGAAGTGGTTCTCTTCTAAGCCAGGTCCTGGTGTCTGAGGTCTAAAATCACTGAAGTGGTTCTCTTCTAGGCCAGATCCTGGTGTCTGAGATCCAAAATCGCTGGTTGTCTTCTAAGCCAGATCCTGGTGTCTGAGGTCTAAAATCACTGAACTGGTCCTCTTTTAGGCCAGATCCTGTTGTCTGAGGTCTAAAATCACTGAAGTGGTTCTCTTCTAGGCCAGATCCCGGTGCCTGAGATCTAAAATCACTGGACTGGTCCTCTTTTAGCCCAGATCCTGGTGTCTGATGACTAAAATCACTGAAGTGGTTCTCTTCTAAGCCAGATCCTGGTGTATGAGATCCAAAATCGCTGGTTCTCTTCTAGGCCAGATCCTGGTGTCTGAGGTCTAAAATCACTGAAGTGGTTCTCTTCTGGGCCAGATCCTGGTGTCTGAGATCCAAAATCGCTGGTTCTCTTCTAGGCCAGATCCTGGTGTCTGAGATCCAAAATCACTGAACTGGTTCTCTTTTAGCCCAGATCCTGGTGTCTGAGGTCTAAACTCACTGAAGTGGTTCTCTTCTAGGCCAGATCCTGGTGTCTGAGGTCTAAAATCACTGAAGTGGTTCTCTTCTAGGCCAGATCCTGGTGTCTGAGGTCTAAAATCACTAAAGTGGTTCTCTTCTAGGCCAGATCCTGGTGTCTGAGATCCAAAATCGCTGGTTCTCTTCTAAGCCAGATCCTGGTGTCTGAGATCCAAAATCGCTGGTTCTCTTCTGGGCCAGATCCTGGTGCCTGAGGTCTAAAATCACTGAACTGGTTCTCTTTTAGTCCAGATGCGGGTGTCTGAGGTCTAAAATCACTGAAGTGGTTCTCTTCTAGGCCAAATCCTGGTGTCTGAGGTCTAAAATCACTGACGTGGTTCTCTTCTAGGCCAGATCCTGGTGTCGGAGATCCAAAATCGCTGGTTCTCTTCTAAGCCAGATCCAGGTGTCTGAGGTCTAAAATCACTGAAGTGGTTCTCTTCTAGGCCAGATCCTGGTGTCTGAGGTCTAAAATCACTGAAGTGGTTCTCTTCTAGGCCAGATCCCAGTGCCTGAAGTCTAAAATCACTGAAGTGGTTCTCTTCTAGGCCAGATCCTGGTGTCTGAGGTCTAAAATCACTGAAGTGGTTCTCTTCTAAGCCAGATCCTGGTGTCTGAGGTCTAAAATCACTAAAGTGGTTCTCTTCTAGGCCAGATCCTGGTGTCTGAGATCCAAAATCGCTGGTTCTCTTCTAAGCCAGATCCTGGTGTCTGAGGTCTAAAAACACTGAAGTGGTTCTCTTCTAGACCAGATCCCGGTGCCTGAGATATGAAATCACTGGACTGATTCTCTCTTAGCCCAGATCCTGGTGTCTGAGGTCTAAAATCACTGAAGTGGTTCTCTTCTAGGCCAGATCCCGGTTCCTGAGATCTAAAATCACTGGACTGATTCTCTTTTAGCCCAGATCCTGGTGTCTGAGGTCTAAAATCACTGAAGTGGTTCTTTTCTAAGCCAGATCCTGGTGTCTGAGGTCTAAAATCACTGAAGTGGTTCTCTTCTAAGCCCAGATCCTGGTGTCTGAGATCCAAAATCGCTGGTTCTCTTCTAGGCCAGATCCCGGTGCCTGAGGTCTAAAATCACTGAAGTGGTTCTCTTTTAGCCCAGGTCCTGGTGTCTGAGGTCTAAAATCACTGAAGTGGTTCTCTTCTAGGCCAGATCCTGGTGTCTGAGATCCAAAATCGCTGGTTGTCTTCTAAGCCTGATCCTGGTGTCTGAGGTCTAAAATCACTGAACTGGTCCTCTTTTAGGCCAGATCCTGGTGTCTGAGGTCTAAAATCACTGAAGTGGTTCTCTTCTAGGCCAGATCCTGGTGTCTGAGGTCTAAAATCACTGAAGTGGTTCTCTTCTAGGCCAGATCCTGGTGTCTGCAGTCTAAAATCACTGAAGTGGTTCTCTTCTAAGCCAGATCCTGGTGTATGAGATCCAAAATCGCTGGATCTCTTCTAGGCCAGATCCTGGTGTCAGAGGTCTAAAATCACTGAAGTGGTTCTCTTCTGGGCCAGATCCTGGTGTCTGAGATCCAAACTCGCTAGTTCTCTTTTAGGCCAGATCCTGGTGTCTGAGATCCAAAATCACTGAACTGGTTCTCTTTTAGCCCAGATCCTGGTGTCTGAGGTCTAAAATCACTGAAGTGGTTCTCTTCTAGGCCAGATCCTGGTGTCTGAGGTCTAAAATCACTTAAGTGGTTCTCTTCTAGGCCAGATCCTGGTGTCTGAGGTCTAAAATCACTGAAGTGGTTCTCTTTTAGCCCAGATCCTGGTGTCGGAGATCCAAAATCGCTGGTTCTGTTCTAAGCCAGATCCTGGTGTCTGAGGTCTAAAATCACTGAAGTGGTTCTCTTCTAGGCCAGATCCTGGTGTCTGAGATCCAAAATCGCTGGTTCTCTTCTAAGCCAGATCCTGGTGTCTGAGGTCTAAAATCACTGAAGTGGTTCTCTTCTAGGCCAGATCCTGGTGTCTGAGGTCTAAAATCACTGAAGTGGTTCTCTTCTAGGCCAGATCCCGGTGTCTGAGATCTAAAATCACTTGCCTGATTCTCTTTTAGCCCAGATCCTGGTGTCTGAGGCCAAAAATCACTGAAGTGGTTGTCTTCTAAGCCAGATCCTGGTGTCTGAGGTGTAAAATCACTGAAGTGGTTCTCTTCTGGGCCAGATCCTGGTGTCTGAGATCCAAAATCGCTAGTTCTCTTCTAGGCCAGATCCTGGTGTCTGAGATCCAAAATCACTGAACTGGTTCTCTTTTAGCCCAGATCCTGGTGTCTGAGGTCTAAAATCACTGAAGTGGTTCTCTTCTAGGCCAGATCCTGGTGTCTGAGGTCTAAAATCACTGAAGTGGTTCTCTTCTAGGCCAGATCCTGGTGTCGGAGATCCAAAATCGCTGGTTCTCTTCTAAGCCAGATCCTGGTGTCTGAGGTCTAAAATCACTGAAGTGGTTCTCTTCTAGGCCAGATCCTGGTGTCTGAGATCCAAAATGGCTGGTTCTCTTCTAAGCCAGATCCTCGTGTCTGAGGTCTAAAATCACTGAAGTGGTTCTCTTCTAGGCCAGATCCTGGTGTCTGAGGTCTAAAATCACTGAAGTGGTTCTCTTGTAGGCCAGATCCAAGTGCCTGAAGTCTAAAATCACTGAACTGGTCCTCTTTTAGCCCAGATCCTGGTGTCTGAGGTCTAAAATCACTGAAGTGGTTCTCTTCTAGGCCAGATCCCGGTGCCTGAGATCTAAAATCACTGGACTGATTCTCTTTTAGCCCAGATCCTGGTGTCTGAGGCCAAAAATCACTGAAGTGGTTCTCTTCTAAGCCAGATCCTGGTGTCTGAGGTCTAAAATCACTGAAGTGGTTCTCTTCTGGGCCAGATCCTGGTGTCTGAGGTCTAAAATCACTGAAGTGGTTCTCTTCTGGGCCAGATCCTGGTGTCTGAGATCCAAAATCGCTAGTTCTCTTCTAGGCCAGATCCTGGTGTCTGAGATCCAAAATCACTGAACTGGTTCTCTTCTAGGCCAGATCCTGGTGTCTGAGGTCTAAAATCACTGAAGTGGTTCTCTTCTAGGCCAGATCCTGGTGTCGGAGATCCAAAATCGCTGGTTCTCTTCTAAGCCAGATCCTGGTGTCTGAGGTCTAAAATCACTGAAGTGGTTCTCTTCTAGGCCAGATCCTGGTGTCGGAGATCCAAAATCGCTGGTTCTCTTCTAAGCCAGATCCTGGTGTCTGAGGTCTAAAATCACTGAAGTGGTTCTCTTCTAGGCCAGATCCTGGTGTCTGAGGTCTAAAATCACTGAAGTGGTTCTCTTGTAGGCCAGATCCAAGTGCCTGAAGTCTAAAATCACTGAACTGGTCCTCTTTTAGCCCAGATCCTGGTGTCTGAGGTCTAAAATCACTGAAGTGGTTCTCTTCTAGGCCAGATCCCGGTGCCTGAGATCTAAAATCACTGGACTGATTCTCTTTTAGCCCAGATCCTGGTGTCTGAGGCCAAAAATCACTGAAGTGGTTCTCTTCTAAGCCAGATCCTGGTGTCTGAGGTCTAAAATCACTGAAGTGGTTCTCTTCTAGGCCAGATCCTGGTGTCTGAGATCCAAAATCGCTAGTTCTCTTCTAGGCCAGATCCTGGTGTCTGAGATCCAAAATCACTGAACTGGTTCTCTTTTAGCCCAGATCCTGGTGTCTGAGGTATAAAATCACTGAAGTGGTTTTCTTCTAGGCCAGATCCTGGTGTCTGAGGTCTAAAATCACTGAACTAGTTCTATTCTAGGCCAGATCCTGGTGTCTGAGGTCTAAAATCACTAAAGTGGTTCTCTTCTAGGCCAGATCCTGGTGTCTGAGATCCAAAATCGCTGGTTCTCTTCTAAGCCAGATCCTGGTGTCTGAGATCCAAAATCGCTGGTTCTCTTCTGGGCCAGATCCTGGTGCCTGAGGTCTAAAATCACTGAACTGGTTCTCTTTTAGTCCAGATGCGGGTGTCTGAGGTCTAAAATCACTGAAGTGGTTCTCTTCTAGGCCAGATCCTGGTGTCTGAGGTCTAAAATCACTGACGTGGTTCTCTTCTAGGCCAGATCCTGGTGTCGGAGATCCAAAATCGTTGGTTCTCTTCTAAGCCAGATCCTGGTGTCTGAGGTCTAAAATCACTGAAGTGGTTCTCTTCTAGGCCAGATCCTGGTGTCTGAGGTCTAAAATCACTGAAGTGGTTCTCTTCTAGGCCAGATCCCAGTGCCTGAAGTCTAAAATCACTGAACTGGTCCTCTTTTAGCCCAGATCCTGGTGTCTGAGGTCTAAAATCACTGAAGTGGTTCTCTTCTAAGCCAGATCCTGGTGTCGGAGGTCTAAAATCACTGAAGTGGTTCTCTTCTAGGCCAGATCCCGGTGCCTGAGATCTAAAATCACTGGACTGATACTCTTCTAGGCCAGATCCTGGTGTCTGAGATCCAAAATCACTGAAGTGGTTCTCTTCTAAGCCAGATCCTGGTGTCTGAGGTCTAAAATCACTGAAGTGGTTCTCTTCTAGGCCAGATCCTGGTGTCTGAGATCCAAAATCGCTAGTTCTCTTCTAGGCCAGATCCTGGTGTCTGAGATCCAAAATCACTGAACTGGTTCTCTTTTAGCCCAGATCCTGGTGTCTGAGGTCTAAAATCACTGAAGTGGTTCTCTTCTAGGCCAGGTCCTTGTGTCTGAGATCCAAAATCACAGGTCCTCTTCTAGGCCAGATCCAGGTGTCTGAGATCCAAAATCGCTGGTTCTATTCTAGGCCAGATCCCTGTGCCTAGAGGTCTAAAATCACTGAACTGGTTCTCTTCTAAGCCAGATCCTGGTGTCTGAGGACTAAAATCACTGAAGTGGTTCTCTTCTAAGCCAGATCCTGGTGTCTGAGATCCAAAATCGCTGGTTCTCTTCTGGGCCAGATCCTGGTGCCTGAGGTCTAAAATCACTGAACTGGTTCTCTTTTAGCCCAGATGCGGGTGTCTGAGGTCTAAAATCACTGAACTGGTTCTCTTCTAAGCCAGATCCTGGTGTCTGAGGTCTAAAATCACTGAAGTGGTTCTCTTCTAGGCCAGATCCTGGTGTCGGAGATCCAAAATCGCTGGTTCTCTTCTAAGCCAGATCCTGGTGTCTGAGGTCTAAAATCACTGAAGTGGTTCTCTTCTAGACCAGATCCCGGTGCCTGAGATATGAAATCACTGGACTGATTCTCTCTTAGCCCAGATCCTGGTGTCTGAGGTCTAAAATCACTGAAGTGGTTCTCTTCTAGGCCAGATCCCGGTTCCTGAGATCTAAAATCACTGGACTGATTCTCTTTTAGCCCAGATCCTGGTGTCTGAGGTCTAAAATCACTGAAGTGGTTCTTTTCTAAGCCAGATCCTGGTGTCTGAGGTCTAAAATCACTGAAGTGGTTCTCTTCTAAGCCCAGATCCTGGTGTCTGAGATCCAAAATCGCTGGTTCTCTTCTAGGCCAGATCCCGGTGCCTGAGGTCTAAAATCACTGAAGTGGTTCTCTTTTAGCCCAGGTCCTGGTGTCTGAGGTCTAAAATCACTGAAGTGGTTCTCTTCTAGGCCAGATCCTGGTGTCTGAGATCCAAAATCGCTGGTTGTCTTCTAAGCCTGATCCTGGTGTCTGAGGTCTAAAATCACTGAACTGGTCCTCTTTTAGGCCAGATCCGGGTGTCTGAGGTCTAAAATCACTGAAGTGGTTCTCTTCTAGGCCAGATCCTGGTGTCTGAGGTCTAAAATCACTGAAGTGGTTCTCTTCTAGGCCAGATCCTGGTGTCTGCAGTCTAAAATCACTGAAGTGGTTCTCTTCTAAGCCAGATCCTGGTGTATGAGATCCAAAATCGCTGGATCTCTTCTAGGCCAGATCCTGGTGTCAGAGGTCTAAAATCACTGAAGTGGTTCTCTTCTGGGCCAGATCCTGGTGTCTGAGATCCAAACTCGCTAGTTCTCTTTTAGGCCAGATCCTGGTGTCTGAGATCCAAAATCACTGAACTGGTTCTCTTTTAGCCCAGATCCTGGTGTCTGAGGTCTAAAATCACTGAAGTGGTTCTCTTCTAGGCCAGATCCTGGTGTCTGAGGTCTAAAATCACTTAAGTGGTTCTCTTCTAGGCCAGATCCTGGTGTCTGAGGTCTAAAATCACTGAAGTGGTTCTCTTTTAGCCCAGATCCTGGTGTCGGAGATCCAAAATCGCTGGTTCTCTTCTAAGCCAGATCCTGGTGTCTGAGGTCTAAAATCACTGAAGTGGTTCTCTTCTAGGCCAGATCCTGGTGTCTGAGATCCAAAATCGCTGGTTCTCTTCTAAGCCAGATCCTGGTGTCTGAGGTCTAAAATCACTGAAGTGGTTCTCTTCTAGGCCAGATCCTGGTGTCTGAGGTCTAAAATCACTGAAGTGGTTCTCTTCTAGGCCAGATCCCGGTGTCTGAGATCTAAAATCACTTGCCTGATTCTCTTTTAGCCCAGATCCTGGTGTCTGAGGCCAAAAATCACTGAAGTGGTTGTCTTCTAAGCCAGATCCTGGTGTCTGAGGTGTAAAATCACTGAAGTGGTTCTCTTCTGGGCCAGATCCTGGTGTCTGAGATCCAAAATCGCTAGTTCTCTTCTAGGCCAGATCCTGGTGTCTGAGATCCAAAATCACTGAACTGGTTCTCTTTTAGCCCAGATCCTGGTGTCTGAGGTCTAAAATCACTGAAGTGGTTCTCTTCTAGGCCAGATCCTGGTGTCTGAGGTCTAAAATCACTGAAGTGGTTCTCTTCTAGGCCAGATCCTGGTGTCGGAGATCCAAAATCGCTGGTTCTCTTCTAAGCCAGATCCTGGTGTCTGAGGTCTAAAATCACTGAAGTGGTTCTCTTCTAGGCCAGATCCTGGTGTCTGAGATCCAAAATGGCTGGTTCTCTTCTAAGCCAGATCCTGGTGTCTGAGGTCTAAAATCACTGAAGTGGTTCTCTTCTAGGCCAGATCCTGGTGTCTGAGGTCTAAAATCACTGAAGTGGTTCTCTTCTAGGCCAGATCCAAGTGCCTGAAGTCTAAAATCACTGAACTGGTCCTCTTTTAGCCCAGATCCTGGTGTCTGAGGTCTAAAATCACTGAAGTGGTTCTCTTCTAGGCCAGATCCCGGTGCCTGAGATCTAAAATCACTGGACTGATACTCTTCTAGGCCAGATCCTGGTGTCGGAGATCCAAAATCGCTGGTTCTCTTCTAAGCCAGATCCTGGTGTCTGAGGTCTAAAATCACTGAAGTGGTTCTCTTCTAGGCCAGATCCTGGTGTCGGAGATCCAAAATCGCTGGTTCTCTTCTAAGCCAGATCCTGGTGTCTGAGGTCTAAAATCACTGAAGTGGTTCTCTTCTAGGCCAGATCCTGGTGTCTGAGGTCTAAAATCACTGAAGTGGTTCTCTTGTAGGCCAGATCCAAGTGCCTGAAGTCTAAAATCACTGAACTGGTCCTCTTTTAGCCCAGATCCTGGTGTCTGAGGTCTAAAATCACTGAAGTGGTTCTCTTCTAGGCCAGATCCCGGTGCCTGAGATCTAAAATCACTGGACTGATTCTCTTTTAGCCCAGATCCTGGTGTCTGAGGCCAAAAATCACTGAAGTGGTTCTCTTCTAAGCCAGATCCTGGTGTCTGAGGTCTAAAATCACTGAAGTGGTTCTCTTCTAGGCCAGATCCTGGTGTCTGAGATCCAAAATCGCTAGTTCTCTTCTAGGCCAGATCCTGGTGTCTGAGATCCAAAATCACTGAACTGGTTCTCTTTTAGCCCAGATCCTGGTGTCTGAGGTATAAAATCACTGAAGTGGTTTTCTTCTAGGCCAGATCCTGGTGTCTGAGGTCTAAAATCACTGAACTAGTTCTATTCTAGGCCAGATCCTGGTGTCTGAGGTCTAAAATCACTAAAGTGGTTCTCTTCTAGGCCAGATCCTGGTGTCTGAGATCCAAAATCGCTGGTTCTCTTCTAAGCCAGATCCTGGTGTCTGAGATCCAAAATCGCTGGTTCTCTTCTGGGCCAGATCCTGGTGCCTGAGGTCTAAAATCACTGAACTGGTTCTCTTTTAGTCCAGATGCGGGTGTCTGAGGTCTAAAATCACTGAAGTGGTTCTCTTCTAGGCCAGATCCTGGTGTCTGAGGTCTAAAATCACTGTCGTGGTTCTCTTCTAGGCCAGATCCTGGTGTCGGAGATCCAAAATCGTTGGTTCTCTTCTAAGCCAGATCCTGGTGTCTGAGGTCTAAAATCACTGAAGTGGTTCTCTTCTAGGCCAGATCCTGGTGTCTGAGGTCTAAAATCACTGAAGTGGTTCTCTTCTAGGCCAGATCCCAGTGCCTGAAGTCTAAAATCACTGAACTGGTCCTCTTTTAGCCCAGATCCTGGTGTCTGAGGTCTAAAATCACTGAAGTGGTTCTCTTCTAAGCCAGATCCTGGTGTCGGAGGTCTAAAATCACTGAAGTGGTTCTCTTCTAGGCCAGATCCCGGTGCCTGAGATCTAAAATCACTGGACTGATACTCTTCTAGGCCAGATCCTGGTGTCTGAGATCCAAAATCACTGAAGTGGTTCTCTTCTAAGCCAGATCCTGGTGTCTGAGTTCTAAAATCACTGAAGTGGTTCTCTTCTAGGCCAGATCCTGGTGTCTGAGATCCAAAATCGCTAGTTCTCTTCTAGGCCAGATCCTGGTGTCTGAGATCCAAAATCACTGAACTGGTTCTCTTTTAGCCCAGATCCTGGTGTCTGAGGTATAAAATCACTGAAGTGGTTCTCTTCTAGGCCAGGTCCTTGTGTCTGAGATCCAAAATCACAGGTCCTCTTCTAGGCCAGATCCAGGTGTCTGAGATCCAAAATCGCTGGTTCTATTCTAGGCCAGATCCCTGTGCCTAGAGGTCTAAAATCACTGAACTGGTTCTCTTCTAAGCCAGATCCTGGTGTCTGAGGACTAAAATCACTGAAGTGGTTCTCTTCTAAGCCAGATCCTGGTGTCTGAGATCCAAAATCGCTGGTTCTCTTCTGGGCCAGATCCTGGTGCCTGAGGTCTAAAATCACTGAACTTGTTCTCTTTTAGCCCAGATGCGGGTGTCTGAGGTCTAAAATCACTGAACTGGTTCTCTTCTAAGCCAGATCCTGGTGTCTGAGGTCTAAAATCACTGAAGTGGTTCTCTTCTAGGCCAGATCCTGGTGTCGGAGATCCAAAATCGCTGGTTATCTTCTAAGCCAGATCCTGGTGTCTGAGGTCTAAAATCACTGAAGTGGTTCTCTTCTAGACCAGATCCCGGTGCCTGAGATCTAAAATCACTGGACTGATTCTCTTTTAGCCCAGATCCTGGTGTCTGAGGTCTAAAATCACTGAAGTGGTTCTTTTCTAAGCCAGATCCTGGTGTCTGAGGTCTAAAATCACTGAAGTGGTTCTCTTCTAGGCCAGGTCCTTGTGTCTGAGATCCAAAATCACAGGTCCTCTTCTAGGCCAGATCCTGGTGTCTGAGATCCAAAATCGCTGGTTCTCTTCTGGGCCAGATCCTGGTGCCTGAGGTCTAAAATCACTGAACTGGTTCTCTTTTAGCCCAGATGCGGGTGTCTGAGGTCTAAAATCACTGAAGTGGTTCTCTTCTAGGCCAGATCCTGGTGTCTGAGGTCTAAAATCACTAAAGTGGTTCTCTTCTAGGCCAGATCCTGGTGTCTGAGATCCAAAATCGCTGGTTCTCTTCTAAGCCAGATCCTGGTGTCTGAGGTCTAAAAACACTGAAGTGGTTCTCTTCTAGACCAGATCCCGGTGCCTGAGATATGAAATCACTGGACTGATTCTCTCTTAGCCCAGATCCTGGTGTCTGAGGTCTAAAATCACTGAAGTGGTTCTCTTCTAGGCCAGATCCCGGTTCCTGAGATCTAAAATCACTGGACTGATTCTCTTTTAGCCCAGATCCTGGTGTCTGAGGCCAAAAATCACTGAAGTGGTTCTCTTCTAAGCCGATCCTGGTGTCTGAGATCCAAAATCGCTGGTTCTCTTCTAGGCCAGATCCCGGTGCCTGAGGTCTAAAATCACTGAAGTGGTTCTCTTCTAGGCTAGATCCTGGTGTCTGAGATCCAAAATCACTGAACTGGTTATCTTTTAGCCCAGATCCTGGTGTCTGAGGTCTAAAATCACTGAAGTGGTTCTCTTCTAGGCCAGATCCTTGTGTCTGAGGTCTAAAATCACTGAACTGGTTCTATTCTAGGCCAGATCCTGGTGTCTGAGGTCTAAAATCACTAAAGTGGTTCTCTTCTAGGCCAGATCCTGGTGTCTGAGATCCAAAATCGCTGGTTCTCTTCTAGGCCAGATCCTGGTGTCTGAGATCCAAAATCGCTGGTTCTCTTCTAAGCCAGATCCTGGTGTCTGAGATCCAAAATCGCTGGTTCTCTTCTAGGCCAGATCCTGGTGTCTGAGGTCTAAAATCACTGAAGTGGTTCTCTTCTAGGCCAGATCCCGGTGTCTGAGATCTAAAATCACTTGCCTGATTCTCTTTTAGCCCAGATCCTGGTGTCTGAGGCCAAAAATCACTGAAGTGGTTGTCTTCTAAGCCAGATCCTGGTGTCTGAGGTGTAAAATCACTGAAGTGGTTCTCTTCTGGGCCAGATCCTGGTGTCTGAGATCCAAAATCGCTAGTTCTCTTCTAGGCCAGATCCTGGTGTCTGAGATCCAAAATCACTGAACTGGTTCTCTTTTAGCCCAGATCCTGGTGTCTGAGGTCTAAAATCACTGAAGTGGTTCTCTTCTAGGCCAGATCCTGGTGTCTGAGGTCTAAAATCACTGAAGTGGTTCTCTTCTAGGCCAGATCCTGGTGTCGGAGATCCAAAATCGCTGGTTCTCTTCTAAGCCAGATCCTGGTGTCTGAGGTCTAAAATCACTGAAGTGGTTCTCTTCTAGGCCAGATCCTGGTGTCTGAGATCCAAAATGGCTGGTTCTCTTCTAAGCCAGATCCTGGTGTCTGAGGTCTAAAATCACTGAAGTGGTTCTCTTCTAGGCCAGATCCTGGTGTCTGAGGTCTAAAATCACTGAAGTGGTTCTCTTCTAGGCCAGATCCAAGTGCCTGAAGTCTAAAATCACTGAACTGGTCCTCTTTTAGCCCAGATCCTGGTGTCTGAGGTCTAAAATCACTGAAGTGGTTCTCTTCTAGGCCAGATCCCGGTGCCTGAGATCTAAAATCACTGGACTGATACTCTTCTAGGCCAGATCCTGGTGTCGGAGATCCAAAATCGCTGGTTCTCTTCTAAGCCAGATCCTGGTGTCTGAGGTCTAAAATCACTGAAGTGGTTCTCTTCTAGGCCAGATCCTGGTGTCGGAGATCCAAAATCGCTGGTTCTCTTCTAAGCCAGATCCTGGTGTCTGAGGTCTAAAATCACTGAAGTGGTTCTCTTCTAGGCCAGATCCTGGTGTCTGAGGTCTAAAATCACTGAAGTGGTTCTCTTGTAGGCCAGATCCAAGTGCCTGAAGTCTAAAATCACTGAACTGGTCCTCTTTTAGCCCAGATCCTGGTGTCTGAGGTCTAAAATCACTGAAGTGGTTCTCTTCTAGGCCAGATCCCGGTGCCTGAGATCTAAAATCACTGGACTGATTCTCTTTTAGCCCAGATCCTGGTGTCTGAGGCCAAAAATCACTGAAGTGGTTCTCTTCTAAGCCAGATCCTGGTGTCTGAGGTCTAAAATCACTGAAGTGGTTCTCTTCTAGGCCAGATCCTGGTGTCTGAGATCCAAAATCGCTAGTTCTCTTCTAGGCCAGATCCTGGTGTCTGAGATCCAAAATCACTGAACTGGTTCTCTTTTAGCCCAGATCCTGGTGTCTGAGGTATAAAATCACTGAAGTGGTTTTCTTCTAGGCCAGATCCTGGTGTCTGAGGTCTAAAATCACTGAACTAGTTCTATTCTAGGCCAGATCCTGGTGTCTGAGGTCTAAAATCACTAAAGTGGTTCTCTTCTAGGCCAGATCCTGGTGTCTGAGATCCAAAATCGCTGGTTCTCTTCTAAGCCAGATCCTGGTGTCTGAGATCCAAAATCGCTGGTTCTCTTCTGGGCCAGATCCTGGTGCCTGAGGTCTAAAATCACTGAACTGGTTCTCTTTTAGTCCAGATGCGGGTGTCTGAGGTCTAAAATCACTGAAGTGGTTCTCTTCTAGGCCAGATCCTGGTGTCTGAGGTCTAAAATCACTGTCGTGGTTCTCTTCTAGGCCAGATCCTGGTGTCGGAGATCCAAAATCGTTGGTTCTCTTCTAAGCCAGATCCTGGTGTCTGAGGTCTAAAATCACTGAAGTGGTTCTCTTCTAGGCCAGATCCTGGTGTCTGAGGTCTAAAATCACTGAAGTGGTTCTCTTCTAGGCCAGATCCCAGTGCCTGAAGTCTAAAATCACTGAACTGGTCCTCTTTTAGCCCAGATCCTGGTGTCTGAGGTCTAAAATCACTGAAGTGGTTCTCTTCTAAGCCAGATCCTGGTGTCGGAGGTCTAAAATCACTGAAGTGGTTCTCTTCTAGGCCAGATCCCGGTGCCTGAGATCTAAAATCACTGGACTGATACTCTTCTAGGCCAGATCCTGGTGTCTGAGATCCAAAATCACTGAAGTGGTTCTCTTCTAAGCCAGATCCTGGTGTCTGAGTTCTAAAATCACTGAAGTGGTTCTCTTCTAGGCCAGATCCTGGTGTCTGAGATCCAAAATCGCTAGTTCTCTTCTAGGCCAGATCCTGGTGTCTGAGATCCAAAATCACTGAACTGGTTCTCTTTTAGCCCAGATCCTGGTGTCTGAGGTATAAAATCACTGAAGTGGTTCTCTTCTAGGCCAGGTCCTTGTGTCTGAGATCCAAAATCACAGGTCCTCTTCTAGGCCAGATCCAGGTGTCTGAGATCCAAAATCGCTGGTTCTATTCTAGGCCAGATCCCTGTGCCTAGAGGTCTAAAATCACTGAACTGGTTCTCTTCTAAGCCAGATCCTGGTGTCTGAGGACTAAAATCACTGAAGTGGTTCTCTTCTAAGCCAGATCCTGGTGTCTGAGATCCAAAATCGCTGGTTCTCTTCTGGGCCAGATCCTGGTGCCTGAGGTCTAAAATCACTGAACTTGTTCTCTTTTAGCCCAGATGCGGGTGTCTGAGGTCTAAAATCACTGAACTGGTTCTCTTCTAAGCCAGATCCTGGTGTCTGAGGTCTAAAATCACTGAAGTGGTTCTCTTCTAGGCCAGATCCTGGTGTCGGAGATCCAAAATCGCTGGTTATCTTCTAAGCCAGATCCTGGTGTCTGAGGTCTAAAATCACTGAAGTGGTTCTCTTCTAGACCAGATCCCGGTGCCTGAGATCTAAAATCACTGGACTGATTCTCTTTTAGCCCAGATCCTGGTGTCTGAGGTCTAAAATCACTGAAGTGGTTCTTTTCTAAGCCAGATCCTGGTGTCTGAGGTCTAAAATCACTGAAGTGGTTCTCTTCTAGGCCAGATCCTGGTGTCTGAGATCCAAAATCACAGGTCCTCTTCTAGGCCAGATCCTGGTGTCTGAGATCCAAAATCGCTGGTTCTCTTCTGGGCCAGATCCTGGTGCCTGAGGTCTAAAATCACTGAACTGGTTCTCTTTTAGCCCAGATGCGGGTGTCTGAGGTCTAAAATCACTGAAGTGGTTCTCTTCTAGGCCAGATCCTGGTGTCTGAGGTCTAAAATCACTAAAGTGGTTCTCTTCTAGGCCAGATCCTGGTGTCTGAGATCCAAAATCGCTGGTTCTCTTCTAAGCCAGATCCTGGTGTCTGAGGTCTAAAAACACTGAAGTGGTTCTCTTCTAGACCAGATCCCGGTGCCTGAGATATGAAATCACTGGACTGATTCTCTCTTAGCCCAGATCCTGGTGTCTGAGGTCTAAAATCACTGAAGTGGTTCTCTTCTAGGCCAGATCCCGGTTCCTGAGATCTAAAATCACTGGACTGATTCTCTTTTAGCCCAGATCCTGGTGTCTGAGGCCAAAAATCACTGAAGTGGTTCTCTTCTAAGCCAGATCCTGGTGTCTGAGATCCAAAATCGCTGGTTCTCTTCTAGGCCAGATCCCGGTGCCTGAGGTCTAAAATCACTGAAGTGGTTCTCTTCTAGGCTAGATCCTGGTGTCTGAGATCCAAAATCACTGAACTGGTTATCTTTTAGCCCAGATCCTGGTGTCTGAGGTCTAAAATCACTGAAGTGGTTCTCTTCTAGGCCAGATCCTTGTGTCTGAGGTCTAAAATCACTGAACTGGTTCTATTCTAGGCCAGATCCTGGTGTCTGAGGTCTAAAATCACTAAAGTGGTTCTCTTCTAGGCCAGATCCTGGTGTCTGAGATCCAAAATCGCTGGTTCTCTTCTAAGCCAGATCCTGGTGTCTGAGATCCAAAATCGCTGGTTCTCTTCTGGGCCAGATCCTGGTGTCTGAGGTCTAAAATCACTAAAGTGGTTCTCTTCTAGGCCAGATCCTGGTGTCTGAGATCCAAAATCGCTGGTTCTCTTCTAAGCCAGATCCTGGTGTCTGAGATCCAAAATCGCTGGTTCTCTTCTGGGCCAGATCCTGGTGTCTGAGGTCTAAAATGTCTTGTTCTCTTCTAGGCTAGATCCTGGTGTCTGAGATCCAAAATCGATGCTTCTCTTCTAGGTCAGATCCCAGTGCCTGAAGTCTAAAATCACGGAAGTGGCACTCTTTTAGCCCAGATGCGGGTGTCTGAGGTGTAAAATCACTGAACTGGTTCTCTTCTAGGCCAGATCCCGGTGTCTGAGATCTAAAATCACTGAACTTGTCCTCTTTTAGCCCAGATCCTGGTGTCTGAGGTCTAAAATCTCTTGTTCTCTTCTAGGCCAGATCCTGTTGTCTGAGGTCTAAAATCACTGAAGTGGTTCTCTTCTAGGCCAGATCCTTGTGTCTGAGGTCTAAAATCACTGAACTGG
The DNA here is from genome assembly GCA_011125475.1 of Melanerpes aurifrons. Taxonomy (NCBI): domain Eukaryota; kingdom Metazoa; phylum Chordata; class Aves; order Piciformes; family Picidae; genus Melanerpes; species Melanerpes aurifrons. The sequence goes on from WWNC01000243.1 coordinate 110,707, forward strand.
TTCTATTCTAGGCCAGATCCTGGTGTCTGAGGTCTAAAATCACTAAAGTGGTTCTCTTCTAGGCCAGATCCTGGTGTCTGAGATCCAAAATCGCTGGTTCTCTTCTAAGCCAGATCCTGGTGTCTGAGGTCTAAAATCACTGAAGTGGTTGTCTTCTAAGCCAGATCCTGGTGTCTGAGGTCTAAAATCTCTTGTTCTCTTCTAGGCCAGATCCTGTTGTCTGAGGTCTAAAATCACTGAAGTGGTTCTCTTCTAGGCTAGATCCTGGTGTCTGAGGTCTAAAACCTCGTGTTCTCTTCTAGGCCAGATCCTGGTGTCTGAGATCCAAAATCTCTGGTCCTCTTCTAGGCCAGATCCCGGTGCCTGAGGTCTAAAATCAGCGAACTGGTCCTCTTTTAGCCCAGATCCTGGTGTCTGAGGCCAAAAATCACTGAAGTGGTTCTCTTCTAAGCCAGATCCTGGCGTCTGAGATCCAAAATCTCTAGTCCTCTTCTAGGACAGATCCTGGTGTCTGAGGTCTAAAATCACTGAAGTGGTTCTCTTCTAATCCAGATCCTGGTGTCTGAGGTCTAAAATCTCGTGTTCTCTTCTAGGCCAGATCCTGGTGTCTGAGGTCTAAAATCACTGAACTGGTTCTCTTCTAGGCCAGATCCTGGTGTCTGAGGTCTAAAATCACTGAACTGGTTCTCTTCTAGGCCAGATCCTGGTGTCTGAGGTCTAAAATCACTGAACTGGTTCTCTTCTAAGCCAGATCCTGGTGTCTGAGGTCTAAAATCACTGAACTGGTTCTCTTCTAGGCCAGATCCTGGTGTCTGAGGTCTAAAATCACTGAAGTGGTTCTCTTCTAGGCCAGATCCTGGTGTCGGAGATCCAAAATCGCTGGTTCTCTTCTAAGCCAGATCCTGGTGTCTGAGGTCTAAAATCACTGAAGTGGTTCTCTTCTAGACCAGATCCCGGTGCCTGAGATCTAAAATCACTGGACTGATTCTCTTTTAGCCCAGATCCTGGTGTCTGAGGTCTAAAATCACTGAAGTGGTTCTTTTCTAAGCCAGATCCTGGTGTCTGAGGTCTAAAATCACTGAAGTGGTTCTCTTCAAGGCCAGATTCTGGTGTCTGAGATCCAAAATCGCTAGTTCTCTTCTAGGCCAGATCCTGGTGTCTGAGATCCAAAATCGCTGGTTCTCTTCTGGGCCAGATCCTGGTGCCTGAGGTCTAAAATCACTGAAGTGGTTCTCTTTTAGACCAGATGCGGGTGTCTGAGGTCTAAAATCACTGAAGTGGTTCTCTTCTAGGCCAGATCCTGGTGTCTGAGGTCTAAAATCACTAAAGTGGTTCTCTTCTAGGCCAGATCCTGGTGTCTGAGATCCAAAATCGCTGGTTCTCTTCTAAGCCAGATCCTGGTGTCTGAGGTCTAAAAACACTGAAGTGGTTCTCTTCTAGACCAGATCCCGGTGCCTGAGATATGAAATCACTGGACTGATTCTCTCTTAGCCCAGATCCTGGTGTCTGAGGTCTAAAATCACTGAAGTGGTTCTCTTCTAGGCCAGATCCGGTTCCTGAGATCTAAAATCACTGGACTGATTCTCTTTTAGCCCAGATCCTGGTGTCTGAGGCCAAAAATCACTGAAGTGGTTCTCTTCTAAGCCAGATCCTGGTGTCTGAGATCCAAAATCGCTGGTTCTCTTCTAGGCCAGATCCCGGTGCCTGAGATCTAAAATCACTGAAGTGGTTCTCTTTTAGCCCAGGTCCTGGTGTCTGAGGTGTAAAATCACTGAAGTGGTTCTCTTCTAGGCCAGATCCTGGTGTCTGAGATCCAAAATCGCTGGTTGCCTTCTAAGCCTGATCCTGGTGTCTGAGGTCTAAATTCACTGAACTGGTCCTCTTTTAGGCCAGATCCTGGTGTCTGAGGTCTAAAATCACTGAAGTGGTTCTCTTCTAGGCCAGATCCTGGTGTCTGAGGTCTAAAATCACTGAAGTGGTTCTCTTCTAGGCCAGATCCTGGTGTCTGCAGTCTAAAATCACTGAAGTGGTTCTCTTCTAGGCCAGATCCTGGTGTCTGCAGTCTAAAATCACTGAAGTGGTTCTCTTCTAAGCCAGATCCTGGTGTATGAGATCCAAAATCGCTGGTTCTCTTCTAGGCCAGATCCTGGTGTCTGAGGTCTAAAATCACTGAAGTGGTTCTCTTCTGGGCCAGATCCTGGTGTCTGAGATCCAAAATCGCTAGTTCTCTTTTAGGCCAGATCCTGGTGTCTGAGATCCAAAATCACTGAACTGGTTCTCTTTTAGCCCAGATCCTGGTGTCTGAGGTCTAAAATCACTGAAGTGGTTCTCTTCTAGGCCAGATCCTGGTGTCTGAGGTCTAAAATCACTGAAGTGGTTCTCTTCTAGGCCAGATCCTGGTGTCTGAGGTCTAAAATCACTGAAGTGGTTCTCTTCTAGGCCAGATCCTGGTGTCGGAGGTCTAAAATCACTGAAGTGGTTCTCTTCTAGGCCAGATCCCGGTGCCTGAGATCTAAAATCGCTGGTTCTCTTTTAGGCCAGATCCTGGTGTCTGAGGTCTAAAATCACTGAAGTGGTTCTCTTCTGGGCCAGATCCTGGTGTCTGAGATCCAAAATCGCTAGTTCTCTTTTAGGCCAGATCCTGGTGTCTGAGATCCAAAATCACTGAACTGGTTCTCTTTTAGCCCAGATCCTGGTGTCTGAGGTCTAAAATCACTGAAGTGGTTCTCTTCTAGGCCAGATCCTGGTGTCTGAGGTCTAAAATCACTGAAGTGGTTCTCTTCTAGGCCAGATCCTGGTGTCTGAGGTCTAAAATCACTGAAGTGGTTCTCTTCTGGGCCAGATCCTGGTGTCGGAGATCCAAAATCGCTGGTTCTCTTCTAAGCCAGATCCTGGTGTCTGAGGTCTAAAATCACTGAAGTGGTTCTCTTCTAGGCCAGATCCTGGTGTCTGAGATCCAAAATCGCTGGTTCTCTTCTAAGCCAGATCCTGGTGTCTGAGGTCTAAAATCACTGAAGTGGTTCTCTTCTAAGCCAGATCCTGGTGTCTGAGGTCTAAAATCTCTGAAGTGGTTCTCTTCTAGGCCAGATCCCGGTGCCTGAGATCTAAAATCACTTGCCTGATTCTCTTTTAGCCCAGATCCTGGTGTCTGAGGCCAAAAATCACTGAAGTGGTTGTCTTCTAAGCCAGATCCTGGTGTCTGAGGTCTAAAATCACTGAAGTGGTTCTCTTCTGGGCCAGATCCTGGTGTCTGAGATCCAAAATCGCTAGTTCTCTTCTAGGCCAGATCCTGGTGTCTGAGATCCAAAATCACTGAACTGGTTCTCTTTTAGCCCAGATCCTGGTGTCTGAGGTCTAAAATCACTGAAGTGGTTCTCTTCTAGGCCAGATCCTGGTGTCTGAGGTCTAAAATCACTGAAGTGGTTCTCTTGTAGGCCAGATCCTGGTATCTAAGATCCAAAATCTCTGGTCCTCTTCTAGGCCAGATCCCGGTGCCTGAGGTCTAAAATCACTGAAGTGGTTCTCTTCTAGGCCAGATCCTGGTGTCTGAGATCTAAAATCGCCGGTTCTCTTCTAAGCCAGATCCTGGTGTCTGAGGTCTAAAATCACTGAAGTGGTTCTCTTCTAGGCCAGATCCTGGTGTCTGAGGTCTAAAATCACTGAAGTGGTTCTCTTGTAGGCCAGATCCAAGTGCCTGAAGTCTAAAATCACTGAACTGGTCCTCTTTTAGCCCAGATCCTGGTGTCTGAGGTCTAAAATCACTGAAGTGGTTCTCTTCTAAGCCAGATCCTGGTGTCGGAGGTCTAAAATCACTGAAGTGGTTCTCTTCTAGGCCAGATCCCGGTGCCTGAGATCTAAAATCACTGGACTGATTCTCTTTTAGCCCAGATCCTGGTGTCTGAGGCCAAAAATCACTGAAGTGGTTCTCTTCTAAGCCAGATCCTGGTGTCTGAGGTCTAAAATCACTGAAGTGGTTCTCTTCTAGGCCAGATCGTGGTGTCTGAGATCCAAAATCGCTAGTTCTCTTCTAGGCCAGATCCTGGTGTCTGAGATCCAAAATCACTGAACTGGTTCTCTTTTAGCCCAGATCCTGGTGTCTGAGGTCTAAACTCACTGAAGTGGTTCTCTTCTAGGCCAGATCCTGGTGTCTGAGGTCTAAAATCACTGAACTAGTTCTATTCTAGGCCAGATCCTGGTGTCTGAGGTCTAAAATCACTAAAGTGGTTCTCTTCTAGGCCAGATCCTGGTGTCTGAGATCCAAAATCGCTGGTTCTCTTCTAAGCCAGATCCTGGTGTCTGAGATCCAAAATCGCTGGTTCTCTTCTGGGCCAGATCCTGGTGCCTGAGGTCTAAAATCCATGAACTGGTTCTCTTTTAGTCCAGATGCGGGTGTCTGAGGTCTAAAATCACTGAAGTGGTTCTCTTCTAGGTCAGATCCTGGTGTCTGAGATCCAAAATCGCTGGTTCTCTTCTAGGCCAGATCCTGGTGTCTGAGATCCAAAATCGCTGGTTGTCTTCTAAGCCTGATCCTGGTGTCTGAGGTCTAAAATCACTGAACTGGTCCTCTTTTAGGCCAGATCCTGGTGTCTGAGGTCTAAAATCACTGAAGTGGTTCTCTTCTAGGCCAGATCCTGGTGTCTGAGGTCTAAAATCACTGAAGTGGTTCTCTTCTAGGCCAGATCCTGGTGTCTGCAGTCTAAAATCACTGAAGTGGTTCTCTTCTAGGCCAGATCCTGGTGTCTGAGGTCTAAAATCACTGAAGTGGTTCTCTTCTAAGCCAGATCCTGGTGTCTGAGATCCAAAATCGCTGGTTCTCTTCTGGGCCAGATCCTGGTGCCTGAGGTCTAAAATCACTGAACTGGTTCTCTTTTAGACCAGATGCGGGTGTCTGAGGTCTAAAATCACTGAAGTGGTTCTCTTCTAGGCCAGATCCTGGTGTCTGAGGTCTAAAATCACTAAAGTGGTTCTCTTCTAGGCCAGATCCTGGTGTCTGAGATCCAAAATCGCTGGTTCTCTTCTAAGCCAGATCCTGGTGTCTGAGGTCTAAAAACACTGAAGTGGTTCTCTTCTAGACCAGATCCCGGTGCCTGAGATATGAAATCACTGGACTGATTCTCTCTTAGCCCAGATCCTGGTGTCTGAGGTCTAAAATCACTGAAGTGGTTCTCTTCTAGGCCAGATCCCGGTTCCTGAGATCTAAAATCACTGGACTGATTCTCTTTTAGCCCAGATCCTGGTGTCTGAGGCCAAAAATCACTGAAGTGGTTCTCTTCTAAGCCAGATCCTGGTGTCTGAGATCCAAAATCGCTGGTTCTCTTCTAGGCCAGATCCCGGTGCCTGAGATCTAAAATCACTGAAGTGGTTCTCTTTTAGCCCAGGTCCTGGTGTCTGAGGTCTAAAATCACTGAAGTGGTTCTCTTCTAGGCCAGATCCTGGTGTCTGAGATCCAAAATCGCTGGTTGTCTTCTAAGCCTGATCCTGGTGTCTGAGGTCTAAATTCACTGAACTGGTCCTCTTTTAGGCCAGATCCTGGTGTCTGAGGTCTAAAATCACTGAAGTGGTTCTCTTCTAGGCCAAATCCTGGTGTCTGCAGTCTAAAATCACTGAAGTGGTTCTCTTCTAGGCCAGATCCTGGTGTCTGCAGTCTAAAATCACTGAAGTGGTTCTCTTCTAAGCCAGATCCTGGTGTATGAGATCCAAAATCGCTGGTTCTCTTCTAGGCCAGATCCTGGTGCCTGAGGTCTAAAATCACTGAAGTGGTTCTCTTCTGGGCCAGATCCTGGTGTCTGAGATCCAAAATCGCTAGTTCTCTTTTAGGCCAGATCCTGGTGTCTGAGATCCAAAATCACTGAACTGGTTCTCTTTTAGCCCAGATCCTGGTGTCTGAGGTCTAAAATCACTGAAGTGGTTTTCTTCTAGGCCAGATCCTGGTGTCTGAGGTCTAAAATCACTGAAGTGGTTCTCTTCTAGGCCAGATCCTGGTGTCTGAGGTCTAAAATCACTGAAGTGGTTCTCTTCTAGGCCAGATCCTGGTGTCTGCAGTCTAAAATCACTGAAGTGGTTCTCTTCTAAGCCAGATCCTGGTGTCTGAGATCCAAAATCGCTAGTTCTCTTTTAGGCCAGATCCTGGTGTCTGAGATCCAAAATCACTGAACTGGTTCTCTTTTAGCCCAGATCCTGGTGTCTGAGGTCTAAAATCACTGAAGTGGTTCTCTTCTAGGCCAGATCCTGGTGTCTGAGGTCTAAAATCACTGAAGTGGTTCTCTTCTAGGCCAGATCCTGGTGTCTGAGGTCTAAAATCACTGAAGTGGTTCTCTTCTAAGCCAGATCCTGGTGTATGAGATCCAAAATCGCTGGTTCTCTTCTAGGCCAGATCCTGGTGTCTGAGGTCTAAAATCACTGAAGTGGTTCTCTTCTGGGCCAGATCCTGGTGTCTGAGATCCAAAATCGCTAGTTCTCTTTTAGGCCAGATCCTGGTGTCTGAGATCCAAAATCACTGAGCTGGTTCTCTTTTAGCCCAGATCCTGGTGTCTGAGGTCTAAAATCACTGAAGTGGTTCTCTTCCAGGCCAGATCCTGGTGTCTGAGGTCTAAAATCACTGAAGTGGTTCTCTTCTAGGCCAGATCCTGGTGTCTGAGGTCTAAAATCACTGAAGTGGTTCTCTTTTAGCCCAGATCCTGGTGTCGGAGATCCAAAATCGCTGGTTCTCTTCTAAGCCAGATCCTGGTGTCTGAGGTCTAAAATCACTGAAGTGGTTCTCTTCTAGGCCAGATCCTGGTGTCTGAGATCCAAAATCGCTGGTTCTCTTCTAAGCCAGATCCTGGTGTCTGAGGTCTAAAATCACTGAAGTGGTTCTCTTCTAGGCCAGATCCTGGTGTCTGAGGTCTAAAATCTCTGAAGTGGTTCTCTTCTAGGCCAGATCCCGGTGCCTGAGATCTAAAATCACTTGCCTGATTCTCTTTTAGCCCAGATCCTGGTGTCTGAGGCCAAAAATCACTGAAGTGGTTGTCTTCTAAGCCAGATCCTGGTGTCTGAGGTCTAAAATCACTGAAGTGGTTCTCTTCTGGGCCAGATCCTGGTGTCTGAGATCCAAAATCGCTAGTTCTCTTCTAGGCCAGATCCTGGTGTCTGAGATCCAAAATCACTGAACTGGTTCTCTTTTAGCCCAGATCCTGGTGTCTGAGGTCTAAAATCACTGAAGTGGTTCTCTTCTAGGCCAGATCCTTGTGTCTGAGGTCTAAAATCACTGAAGTGGTTCTCTTGTAGGCCAGATCCTGGTATCTAAGATCCAAAATCTCTGGTCCTCTTCTAGGCCAGATCCCGGTGCCTGAGGTCTAAAATCACTGAAGTGGTTCTCTTCTAGGCCAGATCCTGGTGTCTGAGATCCAAAATCGCTGGTTCTCTTCTAAGCCAGATCCTGGTGTCTGAGGTCTAAAATCACTGAAGTGGTTCTCTTCTAGGCCAGATCCTGGTGTCTGAGGTCTAAAATCACTGAAGCGGTTCTCTTGTAGGCCAGATCCAAGTGCCTGAAGTCTAAAATCACTGAACTGGTCCTCTTTTAGCCCAGATCCTGGTGTCTGAGGTCTAAAATCACTGAAGTGGTTCTCTTCTAAGCCAGATCCTGGTGTCGGAGGTCTAAAATCACTGAAGTGGTTCTCTTCTAGGCCAGATCCCGGTGCCTGAGATCTAAAATCACTGGACTGATTCTCTTTTAGCCCAGATCCTGGTGTCTGAGGCCAAAAATCACTGAAGTGGTTCTCTTCTAAGCCAGATCCTGGTGTCTGAGGTCTAAAATCACTGAAGTGGTTCTCTTCTAGGCCAGATCGTGGTGTCTGAGATCCAAAATCGCTAGTTCTCTTCTAGGCCAGATCCTGGTGTCTGAGATCCAAAATCACTGAACTGGTTCTCTTTTAGCCCAGATCCTGGTGTCTGAGGTCTAAACTCACTGAAGTGGTTCTCTTCTAGGCCAGATCCTGGTGTCTGAGGTCTAAAATCACTGAACTAGTTCTATTCTAGGCCAGATCCTGGTGTCTGAGGTCTAAAATCACTAAAGTTGTTCTCTTCTAGGCCAGATCCTGGTGTCTGAGATCCAAAATCGCTGGTTCTCTTCTAAGCCAGATCCTGGTGTCTGAGATCCAAAATCGCTGGTTGTCTTCTAAGCCTGATCCTGGTGTCTGAGGTCTAAAATCACTGAACTGGTCCTCTTTTAGGCCAGATCCTGGTGTCTGAGGTCTAAAATCACTGAAGTGGTTCTCTTCTAGGCCAGATCCTGGTGTCTGAGGTCTAAAATCACTGAAGTGGTTCTCTTCTAGGCCAGATCCTGGTGTCTGCAGTCTAAAATCACTGAAGTGGTTCTCTTCTAGGCCAGATCCTGGTGTCTGCAGTCTAAAATCACTGAAGTGGTTCTCTTCTAAGCCAGATCCTGGTGTATGAGATCCAAAATCGCTGGTTCTCTTCTAGGCCAGATCCTGGTGTCTGAGGTCTAAAATCACTGAAGTGGTTCTCTTCTGGGCCAGATCCTGGTGTCTGAGATCCAAAATCGCAAGTTCTCTTTTAGGCCAGATCCTGGTGTCTGAGATCCAAAATCACTGAACTGGTTCTCTTTTAGCCCAGATCCTGGTGTCTGAGGTCTAAAATCACTGAAGTGGTTCTCTTCTAGGCCAGATCCTGGTGTCTGAGGTCTAAAATCACTGAAGTGGTTCTCTTCTAGGCCAGATCCTGGTGTCTGAGGTCTAAAATCACTGAAGTGGTTCTCTTCTAGGCCAGATCCTGGTGTCTGCAGTCTAAAATCACTGAAGTGGTTCTCTTCTAAGCCAGATCCTGGTGTATGAGATCCAAAATCGCTGGTTCTCTTCTAGGCCAGATCCTGGTGTCTGAGGTCTAAAATCACTGAAGTGGTTCTCTTCTGGGCCAGATCCTGGTGTCTGAGATCCAAAATCGCTAGTTCTCTTTTAGGCCAGATCCTGGTGTCTGAGATCCAAAATCACTGAACTGGTTCTCTTTTAGCCCAGATCCTGGTGTCTGAGGTCTAAAATCACTGAAGTGGTTCTCTTCTAGGCCAGATCCTGGTGTCTGAGGTCTAAAATCACTGAAGTGGTTCTCTTTTAGCCCAGATCCTGGTGTCTGAGGTCTAAAATCACTGAAGTGGTTCTCTTCTAGGCCAGATCCTGGTGTCTGAGGTCTAAAATCACTGAAGTGGTTCTCTTCTAGGCCAGATCCTGGTGTCTGAGGTCTAAAATCACTGAAGTGGTTCTCTTCTAAGCCAGATCCTGGTGTCTGAGGTCTAAAATCACTGAAGTGGTTCTCTTCTGGGCCAGATCCTGGTGTCTGAGATCCAAAATCGCTAGTTCTCTTCTAGGCCAGATCCCGGTGCCTGAGATCTAAAATCACTGGACTGATTCTCTTTTAGCCCAGATCCTGGTGTCTGAGGCCAAAAATCACTGAAGTGGTTCTCTTCTAAGCCAGATCCTGGTGTCTGAGGTCTAAAATCACTGAAGTGGTTCTCTTCTAGGCCAGATCGTGGTGTCTGAGATCCAAAATCGCTAGTTCTCTTCTAGGCCAGATCCTGGTGTCTGAGATCCAAAATCACTGAACTGGTTCTCTTTTAGCCCAGATCCTGGTGTCTGAGGTCTAAAATCACTGAAGTGGTTCTCTTCTAGGCCAGATCCTGGTGTCTGAGGTCTAAAATCACTGAACTAGTTCTATTCTAGGCCAGATCCTGGTGTCTGAGGTCTAAAATCACTAAAGTGGTTCTCTTCTAGGCCAGATCCTGGTGTCTGAGATCCAAAATCGCTGGTTCTCTTCTAAGCCAGATCCTGGTGTCTGAGATCCAAAATCACTGGTTCTCTTCTGGGCCAGATCCTGGTGCCTGAGGTCTAAAATCCATGAACTGGTTCTCTTTTAGTCCAGATGCGGGTGTCTGAGGTCTAAAATCACTGAAGTGGTTCTCTTCTAGGCCAGATCCTGGTGTCTGAGGTCTAAAATCACTGAAGTGGTTCTCTTCTAAGCCAGATCCTGGTGTATGAGATCCAAAATCGCTGGTTCTCTTCTAGGCCAGATCCTGGTGTCTGAGGTCTAAAATCACTGAAGTGGTTCTCTTCTGGGCCAGATCCTGGTGTCTGAGATCCAAAATCGCTAGTTCTCTTCTAGGCCAGATCCTGGTGTCTGAGATCCAAAATCACTGAACTGGTTCTCTTTTAGCCCAGATCCTGGTGTCTGAGGTCTAAACTCACTGAAGTGGTTCTCTTCTAGGCCAGATCCTGGTGTCTGAGGTCTAAAATCACTGAACTAGTTCTATTCTAGGCCAGATCCTGGTGTCTGAGGTCTAAAATCACTAAAGTTGTTCTCTTCTAGGCCAGATCCTGGTGTCTGAGATCCAAAATCGCTGGTTCTCTTCTAAGCCAGATCCTGGTGTCTGAGATCCAAAATCGCTGGTTGTCTTCTAAGCCTGATCCTGGTGTCTGAGGTCTAAAATCACTGAACTGGTCCTCTTTTAGGCCAGATCCTGGTGTCTGAGGTCTAAAATCACTGAAGTGGTTCTCTTCTAGGCCAGATCCTGGTGTCTGAGGTCTAAAATCACTGAAGTGGTTCTCTTCTAGGCCAGATCCTGGTGTCTGCAGTCTAAAATCACTGAAGTGGTTCTCTTCTAGGCCAGATCCTGGTGTCTGCAGTCTAAAATCACTGAAGTGGTTCTCTTCTAAGCCAGATCCTGGTGTATGAGATCCAAAATCGCTGGTTCTCTTCTAGGCCAGATCCTGGTGTCTGAGGTCTAAAATCACTGAAGTGGTTCTCTTCTGGGCCAGATCCTGGTGTCTGAGATCCAAAATCGCAAGTTCTCTTTTAGGCCAGATCCTGGTGTCTGAGATCCAAAATCACTGAACTGGTTCTCTTTTAGCCCAGATCCTGGTGTCTGAGGTCTAAAATCACTGAAGTGGTTCTCTTCTAGGCCAGATCCTGGTGTCTGAGGTCTAAAATCACTGAAGTGGTTCTCTTCTAGGCCAGATCCTGGTGTCTGAGGTCTAAAATCACTGAAGTGGTTCTCTTCTAGGCCAGATCCTGGTGTCTGCAGTCTAAAATCACTGAAGTGGTTCTCTTCTAAGCCAGATCCTGGTGTATGAGATCCAAAATCGCTGGTTCTCTTCTAGGCCAGATCCTGGTGTCTGAGGTCTAAAATCACTGAAGTGGTTCTCTTCTGGGCCAGATCCTGGTGTCTGAGATCCAAAATCGCTAGTTCTCTTTTAGGCCAGATCCTGGTGTCTGAGATCCAAAATCACTGAACTGGTTCTCTTTTAGCCCAGATCCTGGTGTCTGAGGTCTAAAATCACTGAAGTGGTTCTCTTCTAGGCCAGATCCTGGTGTCTGAGGTCTAAAATCACTGAAGTGGTTCTCTTCTAGGCCAGATCCTGATGTCTGAGGTCTAAAATCACTGAAGTGGTTCTCTTCTAGGGCAGATCCTGGTGTCTGAGGTCTAAAATCACTGAAGTGGTTCTCTTCTGGGCCAGATCCTGGTGTCTGAGATCCAAAATCGCTAGTTCTCTTCTAGGGCAGATCCTGGTGTCTGAGATCCAAAATCACTGAACTGGTTCTCTTTTAGCCCAGATCCTGGTGTCTGAGGTCTAAAATCACTGAAGTGGTTCTCTTCTAGGCCAGATCCTGGTGTCTGAGATCCAAAATCGCTGGTTCTCTTCTAAGCCAGATCCTGGTGTCTGAGGTCTAAAATCACTGAAGTGGTTCTCTTCTAGGCCAGATCCTGGTGTCTGAGGTCTAAAATCTCTGAAGTGGTTCTCTTCTAGGCCAGATCTTGGTGCCTGAGATCTAAAATCACTTGCCTGATTCTCTTTTAGCCCAGATCCTGGTGTCTGAGGCCAAAAATCACTGAAGTGGTTGTCTTCTAAGCCAGATCCTGGTGTCTGAGGTCTAAAATCACTGAAGTGGTTCTCTTCTGGGCCAGATCCTGGTGTCTGAGATCCAAAATCGCTAGTTCTCTTCTAGGCCAGATCCTGGTGTCTGAGATCCAAAATCACTGAACTGGTTCTCTTTTAGCCCAGATCCTGGTGTCTGAGGTCTAAAATCACTGAAGTGGTTCTCTTCTAGGCCAGATCCTGGTGTCTGAGGTCTAAAATCACTGAAGTGGTTCTCTTGTAGGCCAGATCCTGGTATCTAAGATCCAAAATCTCTGGTCCTCTTCTAGGCCAGATCCCGGTGCCTGAGGTCTAAAATCACTGAAGTGGTTCTCTTCTAGGCCAGATCCTGGTGTCTGAGATCCAAAATCGCTGGTTCTCTTCTAAGCCAGATCCTGGTGTCTGAGGTCTAAAATCACTGAAGTGGTTCTCTTCTAGGCCAGATCCTGGTGTCTGAGGTCTAAAATCACTGAAGTGGTTCTCTTGTAGGCCAGATCCAAGTGCCTGAAGTCTAAAATCACTGAACTGGTCCTCTTTTAGCCCAGATCCTGGTGTCTGAGGTCTAAAATCACTGAAGTGGTTCTCTTCTAAGCCAGATCCTGGTGTCGGAGGTCTAAAATCACTGAAGTGGTTCTCTTCTAGGCCAGATCCCGGTGCCTGAGATCTAAAATCACTGGACTGATTCTCTTTTAGCCCAGATCCTGGTGTCTGAGGCCAAAAATCACTGAAGTGGTTCTCTTCTAAGCCAGATCCTGGTGTCTGAGGTCTAAAATCACTGAAGTGGTTCTCTTCTAGGCCAGATCGTGGTGTCTGAGATCCAAAATCGCTAGTTCTCTTCTAGGCCAGATCCTGGTGTCTGAGATCCAAAATCACTGAACTGGTTCTCTTTTAGCCCAGATCCTGGTGTCTGAGGTCTAAACTCACTGAAGTGGTTCTCTTCTAGGCCAGATCCTGGTGTCTGAGGTCTAAAATCACTGAACTAGTTCTATTCTAGGCCAGATCCTGGTGTCTGAGGTCTAAAATCACTAAAGTGGTTCTCTTCTAGGCCAGATCCTGGTGTCTGAGATCCAAAATCGCTGGTTCTCTTCTAAGCCAGATCCTGGTGTCTGAGATCCAAAATCACTGGTTCTCTTCTGGGCCAGATCCTGGTGCCTGAGGTCTAAAATCCATGAACTGGTTCTCTTTTAGTCCAGATGCGGGTGTCTGAGGTCTAAAATCACTGAAGTGGTTCTCTTCTAGGCCAGATCCTGGTGTCTGAGGTCTAAAATCACTGAAGTGGTTCTCTTCTAAGCCAGATCCTGGTGTATGAGATCCAAAATCGCTGGTTCTCTTCTAGGCCAGATCCTGGTGTCTGAGGTCTAAAATCACTGAAGTGGTTCTCTTCTGGGCCAGATCCTGGTGTCTGAGATCCAAAATCGCTAGTTCTCTTTTAGGCCAGATCCTGGTGTCTGAGATCCAAAATCACTGAACTGGTTCTCTTTTAGCCCAGATCCTGGTGTCTGAGGTCTAAAATCACTGAAGTGGTTCTCTTCTAGGCCAGATCCTGGTGTCTGAGGTCTAAAATCACTGAAGTGGTTCTCTTCTAGGCCAGATCCTGGTGTCTGAGGTCTAAAATCACTGAAGTGGTTCTCTTCTAAGCCAGATCCTGGTGTATGAGATCCAAAATCGCTGGTTCTCTTCTAGGACAGATCCTGGTGTCTGAGGTCTAAAATCACTGAAGTGGTTCTCTTCTGGGCCAGATCCTGGTGTCTGAGATCCAAAATCGCTAGTTCTCTTTTAGGCCAGATCCTGGTGTCTGAGATCCAAAATCACTGAACTGGTTCTCTTTTAGCCCAGATCCTGGTGTCTGAGGTCTAAAATCACTGAAGTGGTTCTCTTCTAGGCCAGATCCTGGTGTCTGAGGTCTAAAATCACTGAAGTGGTTCTCTTCTAGGGCAGATCCTGGTGTCTGAGGTCTAAAATCACTGAAGTGGTTCTCTTTTAGCCCAGATCCTGGTGTCGGAGATCCAAAATCGCTGGTTCTCTTCTAAGCCAGATCCTGGTGTCTGAGGTCTAAAATCACTGAAGTGGTTCTCTTCTAGGCCAGATCCTGGTGTCTGAGATCCAAAATCGCTGGTTCTCTTCTAAGCCAGATCCTGGTGTCTGAGGTCTAAAATCACTGAAGTGGTTCTCTTCTAGGCCAGATCCTGGTGTCTGAGGTCTAAAATCTCTGAAGTGGTTCTCTTCTAGGCCAGATCCCGGTGCCTGAGATCTAAAATCACTTGCCTGATTCTCTTTTAGCCCAGATCCTGGTGTCTGAGGCCAAAAATCACTGAAGTGGTTGTCTTCTAAGCCAGATCCTGGTGTCTGAGGTCTAAAATCACTGAAGTGGTTCTCTTCTGGGCCAGATCCTGGTGTCTGAGATCCAAAATCGCTAGTTCTCTTCTAGGCCAGATCCTGGTGTCTGAGATCCAAAATCACTGAACTGGTTCTCTTTTAGCCCAGATCCTGGTGTCTGAGGTCTAAAATCACTGAAGTGGTTCTCTTCTAGGCCAGATCCTGGTGTCTGAGGTCTAAAATCACTGAAGTGGTTCTCTTCTAGGCCAGATCCTGGTGTCGGAGATCCAAAATCGCTGGTTCTCTTCTAAGCCAGATCCTGGTGTCTGAGGTCTAAAATCACTGAAGTGGTTCTCTTCTAGGCCAGATCCTGGTGTCTGAGATCCAAAATCGCTGGTTCTCTTCTAGGCCAGATCCTGGTGTCTGAGGTCTAAAATCACTGAAGTGGTTCTCTTCCAGGCCAGATCCTGGTGTCTGAGGTCTAAAATCACTGAAGTGGTTCTCTTGTAGGCCAGATCCAAGTGCCTGAAGTCTAAAATCACTGAACTGGTCCTCTTTTAGCCCAGATCCTGGTGTCTGAGGTCTAAAATCACTGAAGTGGTTCTCTTCTAGGCCAGATCCCGGTGCCTGAGATCTAAAATCACTGGACTGATTCTCTTTTAGCCCAGATCCTGGTGTCTGAGGCCAAAAATCACTGAAGTGGTTCTCTTCTAAGCCAGATCCTGGTGTCTGAGGTCTAAAATCACTGAAGTGGTTCTCTTCTAGGCCAGATCGTGGTGTCTGAGATCCAAAATCGCTAGTTCTCTTCTAGGCCAGATCCTGGTGTCTGAGATCCAAAATCACTGAACTGGTTCTCTTTTAGCCCAGATCCTGGTGTCTGAGGTCTAAACTCACTGAAGTGGTTCTCTTCTAGGCCAGATCCTGGTGTCTGAGGTCTAAAATCACTGAACTAGTTCTCTTCTAGGCCAGATCCTGGTGTCTGAGGTCTAAAATCACTGAACTAGTTCTATTCTAGGCCAGATCCTGGTGTCTGAGGTCTAAAATCACTAAAGTGGTTCTCTTCTAGGCCAGATCCTGGTGTCTGAGATCCAAAATCGCTGGTTCTCTTCTAAGCCAGATCCTGGTGTCTGAGATCCAAAATCGCTGGTTCTCTTCTGGGCCAGATCCTGGTGCCTGAGGTCTAAAATCCATGAACTGGTTCTCTTTTAGTCCAGATGCGGGTGTCTGAGGTCTAGAATCACTGAAGTGGTTCTCTTCTAGGCCAGATCCTGGTGTCTGAGGTCTAAAATCACTGGTTCTCTTCTGGGCCAGATCCTGGTGCCTGAGGTCTAAAATCCATGAACTGGTTCTCTTTTAGTCCAGATGCGAGTGTCTGAGGTCTAAAATCACTGAAGTGGTTCTCTTCTAAGCCAGATCCTGGTGCCTGAGGTCTAAAATCACTGAACTGGTTCTCTTTTAGTCCAGATGCGGGTGTCTGAGGTCTAAAATCACTGAAGTGGTTCTCTTCTAAGCCAGATCCTGGTGTCTGAGGTCTAAAATCACTGACGTGGTTCTCTTCTAGGCCAGATCCTGGTGTCGGAGATCCAAAATCGCTGGTTCTCTTCTAAGCCAGATCCTGGTGTCTGAGGTCTAAAATCACTGAAGTGGTTCTCTTCTAGGCCAGATCCTGGTGTCTGAGGTCTAAAATCACTGAAGTGGTTCTCTTCTAGGCCAGATCCCAGTGCCTGAAGTCTAAAATCACTGAACTGGTCCTCTTTTAGCCCAGATCCTGGTGTCTGAGGTCTAAAATCACTGAAGTGGTTCTCTTCTAGGCCAGATCCTGGTGTCTGAGATCCAAAATCACTGAACTGGTTCTCTTTTAGGCCAGATCCTGGTGTCTGAGGTCTAAAATCACTGAAGTGGTTCTCTTCTAGGCCAGGTCCTTGTGTCTGAGATCCAAAATCACGGGTCCTCTTCTAGGCCAGATCCTGGTGTCTGAGATCCAAAATCGCTGGTTCTCTTCCAGGCCACATCCTGGTGCCGGAGATCTAAATTCACTGAACTGGTTCTCTTCTAAGCCAGATCCTGGTTTCTGAGGTCTAAAATCACTGAAGTGGTTCTCTTCTAGGCCAGATCCTGGTGTCTGAGGTCTAAAATCACTGAAGTGGTTCTCTTCTAGGCCAGATCCTGGTGTCTGAGATCCAAAATTGCTGGTTCTCTTCTTGGCCCGATCCCTGTGCCTGAGGTCTAAAATCACTGAACTGGTCCTCTTTTAGCCCAGATCCTGGTGTCTGAGGTCTAAAATCACTGACGTGGTTCTCTTCTAAGCCAGATCCCTGTGCCTGAGGTCTAAAATCACTGAACTGGTCCTCTTTTAGCCCAGATCCTGGTGTCTGAGGTCTAAAATCACTGACGTGGTTCTCTTCTAAGCCAGATCCTGGTGTCTGAGGTCTAAAATCACTAAAGTGGTTCTCTTTTAGCCCAGATCCTGGTGACTGAGGTCTAAAATCACTGAAGTGGTTCTCTTCTAAGCCAGATCCTGGTGTCTGAGGTCTAAAATCACTGAAGTGGTTCTCTTCTAATCCAGATCCTGGTGTCTGCGGTCTAAAATCACTAAAGTGGTTCTCTTCTAGGCCAGATCCTGGTATCTAAGATCCAAAATATCTGGTCCTCTTCTAGGCCAGATCCCGGTGCCTGAGGTCTAAAATCACTGAAGTGGTTCTCTTCTAGCCCAGATCCTGGTGTCTGAGGTCTAAAATCACTAAAGTGGTTCTCTTCTAGGCCAGATCCTGATGTCTGAGATCCAAAATCGCTGGTTCTCTTCGAGGCCAGATCCCGGTTCCTGAGGTCTACAGTCACTGAAGTGGTTGTCTTTTAGCCCAGATCCTGGTGTCAGAGGTCTAAAATGCCTCAAACTAGTTCTCTTCTAGGACAGATCCTCATGCCTGAAGTCTGAAATTACTGAACTGGTTCTCTTCTAGACCAGATCCTGGTGTCTGAGGTCTAAAATTCCTCAAACTAGTTCTCTTCTAGGACAGATCCTCATGCCTGAAGTCTGAAATTACTGAACTGGTTCTCTTCTAGACCAGATCCTGGTGTCTGAGGTCTAAAATTCCTCAAACTAGTTCTCTTCTAGGACAGATCCTCATGCCTGAAGTCTGAAATTACTGAACTGGTTCTCTTCTAGGCCAGATGCTGTTGTCTGAGGTCTATAATGCCTCGAACTAGTTCTCTTTTAGAATAGATCCTGCTGTCGGAGGTCTAAAATTCTTGATCTGGATCTCCTCTTGGCAAGATCCTGGTGACTGAGGTCTAAAAGCACTGAAAGGGTTCCCTACAAGGCCATATCTTGGTCTCTGAGAGCTAAAATCCCTTGAACTGGCTATCTTCCAGCCCAGATGCTAGTGTCTGTGGTCGAAAATCCCAGAACTGGTTCTCCTCTCAGCCAGATCATGGTGTCTGAGGTCTAAAATCACAGAACTGGTTCTCTTCTAGGCCAGATCCTGGTGTCTGAGGTCTAAAATCACTGAAGTGGTTCTCTTCTAGGCCAGATCCTGGTGTGAGATCCAAAATCTCTGGTCCTCTTCTAGCCCAGATCCTGGTGTCTGAGGTCTAAAATCACTGAACTGGTCCTCTTTTAGCCCAGATCCTGGTGTCTGAGGTCTAAAATCTCTTGTTCTCTTCTAGGCTAGATCCTGGTGTCTGAGGTCTAAAATCTCTTGTTCTCTTCTAGGCCAGATCCTGGTGTCTGAGATCCAAAATCACTGAAGTGGTTCTTTTCTAAGCCAGATCCTGGTGTCTGAGGTCTAAAATCTCTGAAGTGGTTCTCTTTGTGTCCGGTTGACGCTGCCCCCTTAAGAAAGGGAGTATGGTGGACGGAAGTTGGTAAACGGAAGGAATACTCTAAACTAATTTTCATTGGTCAAGTGGGAGGAAGCACCATCTGAACTGAGACTGAAATGGGCATTTCCAGCACTTCTCGGTCACTCTTGCTTCCGCATCTCCTTCGGTGCAGCAGCTTTCTGCCTGTGCTGGGTTTTCTGCCAAGGCACCGGCCTTGAAAAACTGATAAGGCCTGTATTAACTGCTCCCAATTAACACAAACTGCTTTTAACTTCTTTCTTTCTTCTTTCTCCCTCTTTTCCGAACTATTCTGGGGAAGGGGGGGAAGAGAGGGGAGAGCGGAGGTGGGGAATCCCCTCGGCCGAGGGGAGTTACTCTCATTTCTGTGCTACTCTGTTGTATATCTTTGTATATATTGTAGATATTGTAAATTTGTAAATATTCCCCTGCATATCCTTCACTGCTTTGTAAATATAGCTCCACTGCTTTGCTAATTCAGCTGGTGAGTTTTTTTTTCCTTTCCCTTCAATTTTTCTTTCCCTTTTACCTTACAAGGGGGAAGGGAAGAGGCTTCTCGGCCTTACCCTTTCACCCACCACACTCTTCTAGGCCAGATCCTGGTGTCTGAGATCCAAAATCGCTGGTTCTCTTCTAGGCCAGATCCCTGTGCCTGAGGTCTAAAATCACTGGACAGGTCTTCTTTTAGCCCAGATCCTGGTGTCTGAGGTCTAAAATCACTGAACTGGTCCTCTTTTAGCCCAGATCCTGGTGTCTGAGGTCTAAAATCACTGAAGTGGTTCTCTTCTAGGCCAGATCCTGGTGTCTGAAGTCTAAAATCCATGAACTGGTTCTCTTGTAGGCCAGATCCTGGTATCTAAGATCCAAAATCTCTGGTCCTCTTCTAGGCCAGATCCCGGTGCCTGAGGTCTAAAATCACTGAAGTGGTTCTCTTCTAGGCCAGATCCTGATGTCTGAGATCCAAAATCGCTGGTTCTCTTCGAGGCCAGATCCCGGTTCCTGAGGTCTAAAATCACTGAAGTGGTTCTCTTCTAGGCCAGATCCTGATGTCTGAGATCCAAAATCGCTGGTTCTCTTCGAGGCCAGATCCCGGTTCCTGAGGACTACCGTCACTGATGTGGTTGTCTTTTAGCCCAGATCCTGGTGTCAGAGGTCTAAAATGCCTCAAACTAGTTCTCTTCTAGGCCAGATCCTCATGCCTGAGGTCTGAAATTACTGAACTGGTTCTCTTCTAGACCAGATCCTGGTGTCTGAGGTCTAAAATCACTGAGCTAGTTCTCTTCTAGGCAAGATCCTCATGTCCGCGTCCTAAAAGCACTGAACTGGTTCTCTTCTATTCTAGTCGCTGGTGCTTGATGTCTCAGCCCACTTTACGTGGCAATCTTCGAGCCCACATCCTGCTGCCTGAGGTCTAAAATCACAGAACTGGTTCTCTTCTAGGCCAGATGCTGTTGTCTGAGGTCTATAATGCCTCGAACTAGTTCTCTTTTAGAATAGATCCTGCTGTCGGAGGTCTAAAATTCCTGATCTGGACCTCCTCATGGCAAGATCCTGGTGACTGAGGTCTAAAAGCACTGAAAGGGTTCCCTACAAGGCCATATCTGGATCTCTGAGAGCTAAAATCCCGTGAACTGGCTATCTTCTAGCCCAGATGCCAGTGTCTGAGGTCGAAAATCCCAGAACTGGCTCTCCTCTCAGCCAGATCCTGGTGTCTGAGGTCTAAAATCACAGAACTGGTTCTCTTCTAGGCCAGATCCTGGTGTCTGAGGTCTAAAATCACTGAAGTCATTCTCTTCTAGGCCAGATCCTGGTGTCTGAGGTCTAAAATCACTGAAGTGGTTCTCTTCTAGGCCACATCCTGATGTCTGAGATCCAAAATCGCTGGTTCCCTTCGAGGCCAGATCCCGGTTCCTGAGGTCTACAGTCACTGAAGTGGTTGTCTTTTAGCCCAGATCCTGGTGTCTGAGGTCCAAAATCACAGAAGTGGTTCTCTTCTAGGCCAGATCCTGGTGTCTGAGGTCTAAAATCACTGAAGTCGTTCTCTTCTAGGCCAGATCCTGGTGTGAGATCCAAAATCTCTGGTCCTCTTCTAGCCCAGATCCTGGTGTCTGAGGTCTAAAATCACTGAAGTGGTTCTCTTCTAAGCCAGATCCTGGTGTCTGAGGTCTAAAATCACTGAAGTGGTTCTCTTCTAAGCCAGATCCTGGTGTCTGAGGTCTAAAATCTCTTGTTCTCTTCTAGGCTAGATCCTGGTGTCTGAGGTCTAAAATCTCTTGTTCTATTCTAGGCCAGATCCTGGTGTCTGAGATCCAAAATCGCTGGTTCTCTTCTAGGTCAGATCCCAGTGCCTGAGGTCTAAAATCACTGAAGTGGTTCTCTTTCAGCCCAGATGCGGGTGTCTGAGGTGTAAAATCACTGAAGCGCTTTTATTCTCTGCCAGATCCTAGTGTCTGAGATCCAGAATCACTGGTTCTCTTCTAGGCCAGATCCCGGTGCCTGAGGTCTAAAATCACTGACCTGGTCCTCTTTTAGGCCAGATCCTGGTGTCTGAGGTCTAAAATCACTGAAGTGGTTCTCTTCTAGGCCAGATCCCGGTGCCTGAGATCTAAAATCACTGGACTGATTCTCTTTTAGCCCAGATCCTGGTGTCTGAGGCCAAAAATCACTGAACTGGTTCTCTTTTAGCCCAGATCCTGGTGTCTGAGGTCTAAAATCACTGAAGTGGTTTTCTTCTAGGCCAGGTCCTTGTGTCTGAGATCCAAAATCACGGGTCCTCTTCTAGGCCAGATCCTGGTGTCTGAGATCCAAAATCGCTGGTTCTCTTCTAGGCCAGATCCCGGTGCCTGAGGTCTAAAATCACTGAACTGGTCCTCTTTTAGCCCAGATCCTGGTGTCTGAGGTCTAAAATCACTGAAGTGGTTCTTTTCTAAGCCAGATCCTGGTGTCTGAGGTCTAAAATCCATGAACTGGTTCTCTTGTAAACCAGATCCTGGTGTCTGAGATCCAAAATCGCTGGTTCTCTTCTCGGCCAGATCCCGGTGCCTGGGGTCTAAAATCACTGAACTGGTTCTCTTTTAGCCCAGATACTGGCGTCTGAGGTCTAAAATCACTGAAGTGGTTCTCTTCTAGGCCAGATCCTGGTGTCTGAGGTCTAAAATCCATGAACTGGTTCTCTTCTAGGCCAGATCCTGGTGTCTGAGATCTAAAATCGCTGGTTCTCTTCTAAGCCAGATCCCGGTGTCTGAAGTCTAAAATCACTGAAGTGGTTCTCTTCTAGGCCAGATCCTGGTGTCTGAGGTCTAAAATCCATGAACTGGTTCTCTTCTAGGCCAGATCCTGGTGTCTGAGATCCAAAATCGCTGGTTCTCTTCTAAGCCAGATCCCGGTGTCTGAAGTCTAAAATCACTGAAGTGGTTCTCTTCTAGGCCAGATCCTGGTTTCTGAATTCTAAAATCACTGAACTAGTTCTCTTCTAGGCAAGATCCTCATGTCCGAGTCCTAAAAGCACTGTACTGGTTCTCTTCTATACTAGTCGCTGGTGCTTGATGTCTAAGCCCACTTTACCTGGCAATCTTCGAGCCCACATCCTGCTGCCTGAGGTCTAAAATCACAGAACTGGTTCTCTTCTAGGCCAGATGCTGTTGTCTGAGGTCTATAATGCCTCGAACTAGTTCTCTTTTAGAATAGATTCTGCTGCCGGAGGTCTAAAATTCTTGATCTGGACCTCCTCTTGGCAAGATCCTGGTGACTGAGGTCTAAAAGCACTGAAAGGGTTCCCTACAAGGCCATATCTGGGTCTCTGAGAGCTAAAATCCCTTGAACTGGCTATCTTCCAGCCCAGATCCTAGTGTCTGAGGTCTAAAATCACACAACTGGTTCTCTTCTAGGCCAGATCCTGGTGTCTGAGGTCTAAAATCACTGAAGTCATTCTCTTCTAGGCCAGATCCTGGTGTGAGATCCAAAATCTCTGGTCCTCTTCTAGCCCAGATCCTGGTGTCTGAGGTCTAAAATCACTAAAGTGGTCCTCTTCTAGGCCAAATCCTGGTATCAAAGATCCAAAATCTCTGGTCCTCTTCTAGGCCAGCTCCCGGTGCCTGAGGTCTAAAATCACTGAAGTGGTTCTCTTCTAGGCCAGATCCTGGTGTCTGAGGTCTAAAATCACTGAAGTGGTTCTCTTCTAGGCCAGATCCTGATGTCTGAGATTCAAAATCGCTGGTTCCCTTCGAGGCCAGATCCCGGTTCCTGAGGTCTACAGTCACTGAAGTGGTTGTCTTTTAGCCCAGATCCTGGTGTCTGAGGTCCAAAATCACAGAAGTGGTTCTCTTCTAGGCCAGATCCTGGTGTCTGAGGTCTAAAATCACTGAAGTCGTTCTCTTCTAGGCCAGATCCTGGTGTGAGATCCAAAATCTCTGGTCCTCTTCTAGCCCAGATCCTGGTGTCTGAGGTCTAAAATCACTGAAGTGGTTCTCTTCTAAGCCAGATCCTGGTGTCTGAGGTCTAAAATCACTGAAGTGGTTCTCTTCTAAGCCAGATCCTGTTGTCTGAGGTCTAAAATCTCTTGTTCTCTTCTAGGCTAGATCCTGGTGTCTGAGGTCTAAAATCTCTTGTTCTATTCTAGGACAGATCCTGGTGTCTGAGATCCAAAATCGCTGGTTCTCTTCTAGGTCAGATCCCAGTGCCTGAGGTCTAAAATTACTGAAGTGGTTCTCTTTCAGCCCAGCTGCTGGTGTCTGAGGTGTAAAATCACTGAAGCGCTTCTATTCTCAGCCAGATCCTAGTGTCTGAGATCCAGAATCATTGGTTCTCTTCTAGGCCAGATCCTGGTGTCTGAGGTCTAAAATCACTGAAGTGGTTCTCTTCTAGGCCAGATCCTGGTGTCTGAGATCCAAACTCACTGAACTGGTTCTCTTTTAGACCAGATCCTGGTGTCTGAGGTCTAAAATCACTGAAGTGGTTCTCTTCTAGGCCAGGTCCTTGTGTCTGAGATCCAAAATCACAGGTCCTCTTCTAGGCCAGATCCTGGTGTCTGAGATCCAAAAATCGCTGGTTCTATTCTAGGCCAGATCCTGGTGCCTGAGGTCTAAAATCACTGAAGAGGTTCTTTTCTAAGCCAGATCCTGGTGTCTGAGGTCTAAAATCACTGAAGTGGTTCTTTTCTAAGCCAGATCCTGGTGCCTGAGATGTAAAATCACTGAACTGGTTCTCTTCTAGGCCAGATCCTGGTGTGTGAGATCCAAAATCGCTGGTTCTCTTGTAGGCCAGATCCTGGTGTCTGAGGTCTAAAATCACTGAAGTGGTTCTCTTCTAGGCCAGATCCTGGTGTCTGAGGTCTAAAATCACTGAAGTGGTTCTCTTCTAAGCCAGATCCAGGTGTCTGAGGTCTAAAATCACTGAAGTGGTTCTCTTCTAAGCCAGATCCTGGTGTCTGAGGTCTAAAGTCACTGAAGTGGTTCTCTTCTAGGCCAGATCCTGGTGTCTGAGATCCAAAATTGCTGGTTCTCTTCTAGGCCAGATCCCTGTGCCTGAGGTCTAAAGTCACAGAACTGGTCCTCTTTTAGCCCAGATCCTGGTGTCTGAGGTCTAAAATCACTGACGTGGTTCTCTTCTAAGCCCAGATCCTGGTGTCTGAGGTCTAAAATCACTGAAGTGGTTCTCTTCTAAGCCAGATTCTGGTGTCTGAGGTCTAAAATCACAGAACTGGTTCTCTTCTAGGCCAGATGCTGTTGTCTGAGGTCTATAATGCCTCGAACTAGTTCTCTTTTAGAATAGATACTGCTGCCGGAGGTCTAAAATTCTTGATCTGGACCTCCTCTTGGCAAGATCCTGGTGACTGAGGTCTAAAAGCACTGAAAGGGTTCCCTACAAGGCCATATCTGGGTCTCTGAGAGCTAAAATCCCTTGAACTGGCTATCTTCCAGCCCAGATCCTAGTGTCTGAGGTCTAAAATCACACAACTGGTTCTCTTCTAGGCCAGATCCTGGTGTCTGAGGTCTAAAATCACTGAAGTCATTCTCTTCTAGGCCAGATCCTGGTGTGAGATCCAAAATCTCTGGTCCTCTTCTAGCCCAGATCCTGGTGTCTGAGGTCTAAAATCACTAAAGTGGTTCTCTTCTAGGCCAAATCCTGGTATCTAAGATTCAAAATCTCTGGTCCTCTTCTAGGCCAGCTCCCGGTGCCTGAGGTCTAAAATCACTGAAGTGGTTCTCTTCTAGGCCAGATCCTGGTGTCTGAGGTCTAAAATCACTGAAGTGGTTCTCTTCTAGGCCAGATCCTGATGTCTGAGATTCAAAATCGCTGGTTCCCTTCGAGGCCAGATCCCGGTTCCTGAGGTCTACAGTCACTGAAGTGGTTGTCTTTTAGCCCAGATCCTGGTGTCTGAGGTCCAAAATCACAGAAGTGGTTCTCTTCTAGGCCAGATCCTGGTGTCTGAGGTCTAAAATCACTGAAGTCGTTCTCTTCTAGGCCAGATCCTGGTGTGAGATCCAAAATCTCTGGTCCTCTTCTAGCCCAGATCCTGGTGTCTGAGGTCTAAAATCACTGAAGTGGTTCTCTTCTAAGCCAGATCCTGGTGTCTGAGGTCTAAAATCACTGAAGTGGTTCTCTTCTAAGCCAGATCCTGTTGTCTGAGGTCTAAAATCTCTTGTTCTCTTCTAGGCTAGATCCTGGTGTCTGAGGTCTAAAATCTCTTGTTCTATTCTAGGACAGATCCTGGTGTCTGAGATCCAAAATCGCTGGTTCTCTTCTAGGTCAGATCCCAGTGCCTGAGGTCTAAAATTACTGAAGTGGTTCTCTTTCAGCCCAGCTGCTGGTGTCTGAGGTGTAAAATCACTGAAGCGCTTCTATTCTCAGCCAGATCCTAGTGTCTGAGATCCAGAATCATTGGTTCTCTTCTAGGCCAGATCCTGGTGTCTGAGGTCTAAAATCACTGAAGTGGTTCTCTTCTAGGCCAGATCCTGGTGTCTGAGATCCAAACTCACTGAACTGGTTCTCTTTTAGACCAGATCCTGGTGTCTGAGGTCTAAAATCACTGAAGTGGTTCTCTTCTAGGCCAGGTCCTTGTGTCTGAGATCCAAAATCACAGGTCCTCTTCTAGGCCAGATCCTGGTGTCTGAGATCCAAAAATCGCTGGTTCTATTCTAGGCCAGATCCTGGTGCCTGAGGTCTAAAATCACTGAACTGGTCCTCTTTTAGCCCAGATCCTGGTGTCTGAGGTCTAAAATCACTGAAGAGGTTCTTTTCTAAGCCAGATCCTGGTGTCTGAGGTCTAAAATCACTGAAGTGGTTCTTTTCTAAGCCAGATCCTGGTGCCTGAGATGTAAAATCACTGAACTGGTTCTCTTCTAGGCCAGATCCTGGTGTCTGAGATCCAAAATCGCTGGTTCTCTTGTAGGCCAGATCCTGGTGTCTGAGGTCTAAAATCACTGAAGTGGTTCTCTTCTAGGCCAGATCCTGGTGTCTGAGGTCTAAAATCACTGAAGTGGTTCTCTTCTAGGCCAGATCCTGGTGTCTGAGGTCTAAAATCACTGAAGTGGTTCTCTTCTAAGCCAGATCCAGGTGTCTGAGGTCTAAAATCACTGAAGTGGTTCTCTTCTAAGCCAGATCCTGGTGTCTGAGGTCTAAAGTCACTGAAGTGGTTCTCTTCTAGGCCAGATCCTGGTGTCTGAGATCCAAAATTGCTGGTTCTCTTCTAGGCCAGATCCCTGTGCCTGAGGTCTAAAGTCACAGAACTGGTCCTCTTTTAGCCCAGATCCTGGTGTCTGAGGTCTAAAATCACTGACGTGGTTCTCTTCTAAGCCCAGATCCTGGTGTCTGAGGTCTAAAATCACTGAAGTGGTTCTCTTCTAAGCCAGATTCTGGTGTCTGAGGTCTAAAATCACTAAAGTGGTTCTCTTCTAAGCCAGATCCTGGTGTGAGATCCAAAATCTCTGGTCCTCTTCTAGGCCAGATCCTGGTATCTAACATCCAAAATCTCTGGTCCTCTTGTTGGACAGATCCTGGTGTCTGAGGTCTAAAATCTCTTGTTCTCTTCTAGGCCAGATCCTGGTGTCTGAGATCCAAAATCGCTGGTTCTCTTCTAAGCCAGATCCTGTTGTCTGAAGTCTAAAATCACTGAACTGGTTCGCTTCTAGGCCAGATCCTGGTGTGAGATCCAAAATCTCTGGTCCTCTTCTAGGCCAGATCCTGGTATCTAACATCCAAAATCTCTGGTCCTCTTGTTGGACAGATCCTGGTGTCTGAGGTCTAAAATCCCTTGTTCTCTTCTAGGCCAGATCCTGGTGTCTGAGATCCAAAATCGCTGGTTCTCTTGTAGGCCAGATCCCGGTGCCTGAGGTCTAAAATCGCTGAAATGGTTCTCTTCTAGGCCAGATCCTGGTGTCTGAGATCCAAAATCGCTGGTTCTCTTCTAAGCCAGATCCTGGTGTCTGAAGTCTAAAATCACTGAAGTGGTTCTCTTCTAGGCCAGATCCTGGTGTCTGAGATCTAAAATCGCTGGTTCTCTTCTAAGCCAGATCCTGGTGTCTGAAGTCTAAAATCACTGAAGTGGTTCTCTTCTAGGCCAGATCCCTGTGCCTGAGGTCTAAAATCACAGAACTGGTCCTCTTTTAGCCCAGATCCTGGTGTCTGAGGTCTAAAGTCACTGAAGTGGTTCTCTTCTAGGCCAGATCCTGGTGTCTGAGATCCAAAATTGCTGGTTCTCTTCTAGGCCAGATCCCTGTGCCTGAGGTCTAAAATCACAGAACTGGTCCTCTTTTAGCCCAGATCCTGGTGTCTGAGGTCTAAAATCACTGACGTGGTTCTCTTCTAAGCCCAGATCCTGGTGTCTGAGGTCTAAAATCACTGAAGTGGTTCTCTTCTAAGCCAGATTCTGGTGTCTGAGGTCTAAAATCACTAAAGTGGTTCTATTCTAAGCCAGATCCTGGTGTGAGATCCAAAATCTCTGGTCCTCTTCTAGGCCAGATCCTGGTATCTAACATCCAAAATCTCTGGTCCTCTTGTTGGACAGATCCTGGTGTCTGAGGTCTAAAATCTCTTGTTCTCTTCTAGGCCAGATCCTGGTGTCTGAGATCCAAAATCGCTGGTTCTCTTCTAAGCCAGATCCTGTTGTCTGAAGTCTAAAATCACTGAACTGGTTCGCTTCTAGGCCAGATCATGGTGTGAGATCCAAAATCTCTGGTCCTCTTCTAGGCCAGATCCTGGTGTGAGATCCAAAATCTCTGGTCCTCTTCTAGGCCAGATCCTGGTATCTAACATCCAAAATCTCTGGTCCTCTTGTTGGACAGATCCTGGTGTCTGAAGTCTGAAATCTCTTGTTCTCTTCTAGGCCAGATCCTGGTGTCTGAGATCCAAAATCGCTGGTTCTCTTGTAGGCCAGATCCCGGTGCCTGAGGTCCAAAATCACTGAAGTGGTTCTCTTCTAGGCCAGATCCTTGTGTCTGAGATCCAAAATCGCTGGTTCTCTTCTAAGCCAGATCCTGGTGTCTGAAGTCTAAAATCACTGAAGTGGTTCTCTTCTAGGCCAGATCCCTGTGCCTGAGGTCTAAAATCACAGAACTGGTCCTCTTTTAGCCCAGATCCTGGTGTCTGAGGTCTAAAATCACTGAACTGGTCCTCTTTTAGACCAGATCCTTGTGTCTGAGATCCAAAATCACGGGTCCTCTTCTAGGCCAGATCCTGGTGTCTGAGATCCAAAATCACGGGTCCTCTTCTAGGCCAGATTCTGGTGTCTGAGATCCAAAATCGCTGGTTCTATTCTAGGCCAGATCCTGGTGCCTGAGATCTAAAATCACTGAACTGGTCCTCTTTTAGACCAGATCCTGGTGTCTGTGGTCTAAAATCACTGAAGTGGTTCTTTTCTAAGCCAGATCCTGGTGTCTGAGGTCTAAAATCACTGAACTGGTTCTCTTCTAGGACAGATCCTGGTGTCTGTGGTCTAAAATCACTGAAGTGGTTCTTTTCTAAGCCAGATCCTGGTGTCTGAGGTCTAAAATCACTGAAGTGGTTCTCTTCTAGGCCAGATCCTGGTGTCTGAGATCCAAATTCACTGAAGTGGTTCTTTTCTAAGCCAGATCCTGGTGTCTGAGGTCTAAAATCACTGAAGTGGTTCTTTTCTAAGCCAGATCCTGGTGCCTGAGATCGAAAATCACTGAACTGGTTCTCTTTTAGCCCAGATCCTGGTGTCTGAGATCCAAAATCGCTGGTTCTCTTGTAGGCCAGATCCCAGTGCCTGAGGTCTAAAATCACTGCACTGCTTCTCTTTTAGCCCAGATCCTGGTGTCTGAGGTCTAAAATCACTGAAGTGGTTCTCTTCTAGGCCAGATCCTGGTGTCTGAGGTCTAAAATCACTGAAGTGGTTCTCTTCTAAGCCAGATCCAGGTGTCTGAGGTCTAAAATCACTGAAGTGGTTCTCTTCTAAGCCAGATCCTGATGTCTGAGGTCTAAAATCACTGAAGTGGTTCTCTTCTAGGCCAGATCCTGGTGTCTGAGATCCAAAATCGCTGGTTCTCTTCTAGGCCAGATCCTGGTGTCTGAGATCCAAAATCACTGAACTGGTTCTCTTCTAGGCCAGATCCTGTTGTCTGAGGTCTAAAATCACTGAAGTGGTTCTCCTCTAGGCCAGATCCTGGTGTCTGAGATCCAAAATCTCTGGTTCTCTTCTAGGCCACATCCCGGTGCCTGAGATCTAAAATCACTGAACTGGTTCTCTTTTAGCCCAGATCCTGGTGTCTGAGGTCTAAAATCACTGACGTGGTTCTTTTCTAAGCCAGATCCTGGTGTCTGAGATCCAAAATCGCTGGTTCTCTTCTAGGCCAGTTTCAGGGTCCGAGACATTAGATGTCTCGGTCCGCGACACAGTTCTTTTAAATATTCCCGTGTTGTGAAATTAAAGGCACAAACGAGGCCAAAGTATCAACAGCTAGACTATTTATTAGATAAAGTGGACATAAGAAGGGAGAGGGAGAAAAGAGAGAGAGAGAGAGAGACGAGAGATAGAAGAGGAAAGGGAAAAATAAAGAGGGAGAGAGAGAGAGAGAGAGAGAGAGAGAGAGAAGAGGGAAGGAATTAGAAGGAGAAAAAGAGATTATATTACCAACGGTCAGGGGTGGTGAGAGTCCAAGATGCGTTGCGTTGCCCCGTGATGTTATGGTGCCGTCTTCTCTCTTCTTCTTTGACAGTGTCACTCAAGTCTTTTATACAGTTTTTTAGTCCTCAGGCAGGTCAGGTATTTCAGAGGCAAGGAAATAATCCAGGTATCTGTTCCCCCGGAAATCTGTGTATGTGGGCAAGACTTCTGGATGGGGGTGAGGGGGGGCCTCCGTCCCCCCCCCCTCCATTCAGACAAGTCCTGCCACATTCCTTTACACAGGTGGTGGAAACCATAGTATCACCCTGCCCAGAAAGCCTGATGGCTGGGTCCTTGGGTCCATTGTTGTAGTCCGGTGTTATCACGATGCAATCACAAGCTGATTTGCATCCAGGATTGGTCATGATGGCTGGGTCCTTAGGTCCATTGTTGTAGTCAGGGTGTTATCACGATGCAATCACAAGCTGATTTGCATCCAAGATTGGTCACTTTATCTTTGTTGATTTACATTAAGAGAGACAAACTTGTCGTCTTCCACAGCCAGATCCCGGTGCCTAAGGTCTAAAATCACTGAAGTGGTTCTCTTCTAGGCCAGATCCTGTTGTCTGAGGCCAAAAATCACTGAAGTGGTTCTCTTCTAGGCCAGGTCCTTGTGTCTGAGATCCAAAATCACGGGTCCTCTTCTAGGCCAGATCCTGGTGTCTGAGATCCAAAATCGCTGGTTCTATTCTAGGCCAGATCCTGGTGTCTGAGGCCAAAAATCACTGAAGTGGTTCTTTTCTAAGCCAGATCCTGGTGCCTGAGGTCTAAAATCACTGAAGTGGTTCTCTTTTAGCCCAGATCCTGGTGTCTGTGGTCTAAAATCACTGAAGTGGTTCTTTTCTAAGCCAGATCCTGGTGTCTGAGGTCTAAAATCACTGAAGTGGTTCTCTTCTAGGCCAGATCCTGGTGTCTGAGATCCAAAATCACTGAAGTGGTTCTTTTCTAAGCCAGATCCTGGTGTCTGAGGTCTAAAATCACTGAAGTGGTTCTTTTCTAAGCCAGATCCTGGTGCCTGAGATCTAAAATCACTGAACTGGTTCTCTTTTAGCCCAGATCCTGGTGTCTGAGATCCAAAATCGCTGGTTCACTTGTAGGCCAGATCCCAGCGCCTGAGGTCTAAAATCACTGCACTGCTTCTCTTTTAGCCCAGATCCTGGTGTCTGAGGTCTAAAATCACTGAAGTGGTTCTCTTCTAGGCCAGATCCTGGTGTCTGAGGTCTAAAATCACTGAAGTGGTTCTCTTCTAAGCCAGATCCAGGTGTCTGAGGTCTAAAATCACTGAAGTGGTTCTCTTCTAAGCCAGATCCTGATGTCTGAGGTCTAAAATCACTGAAGTGGTTCTCTTCTAGGGCAGATCCTGGTGTCTGAGATCCAAAATCGCTGGTTCTCTTCTAGGCCAGATCCTGGTGTCTGAGATCCAAAATCACTGGTTCTATTCTAGGCCAGATCCTGGTGCCTGAGGTCTAAAATCACTGAACTGGTCCTCTTTTAGACCAGATCCTGGTGTCTGTGGTCTAAAATCACTGAAGTGGTTCTTTTCTAAGCCAGATCCTGGTGTCTGAGGTCTAAAATCACTGAAGTGGTTCTCTTCTAGGCCAGATCCTGGTGTCTGATATCCAAAATCACTCTAGTGGTTCTTTTCTAAGCCAGATCCTGGTGTCTGAGGTCTAAAATCACTGAAGTGGTTCTCTTCTAGGCCAGATCCTGGTGTCTGATATCCAAAATCACTCTAGTGGTTCTTTTCTAAGCCAGATCCTGGTGTCTGAGGTCTAAAATCACTGAAGTGGTTCTTTTCTAAGCCAGATCCTGGTGCCTGAGATCTAAAATCACTGAAGTGTTTCTCTTTTAGCCCAGATCCTGGTGTCTGAGATCCAAAATCGCTGGTTCTCTTGTAGGCCAGATCCCATTGCTTGAGGTCTAAAATCACTGAACTGCTTCTCTTTTAGCCCAGATCCTGGTGTCTGAGGTCTAAAATCACTGAAGTGGTTCGCTTCTAGGCCAGATCCTGGTGTCTGTGGTCTAAAATCACTGAAGTGGTTCTCTTCTAGGCCAGATCCTGGTGTGAGATCCAAAATCTCTGGTCCTCTTCTAGGCCAGATCCTGGTATCTAAGATCCAAAATCTCTGGTCCTCTTCTAGGACAGATCCTGGTTACTGAGGTCTAAAATCACTGGGGTGGTTCTCTTCTAAGCCAGATCCTGGTGTCTGAGATCCAAAATCGATGGTTCTCTTCTAGGCCAGATCCCGGTGCCTAAGGTCTAAAATCACTGAAGTGGTTCTCTTCTAGGCCAGATCCTGGTGTCTGAGATCCAAAATCGCTGGTTCTCTTCTAAGCCAGATCCTGGTGTCTGAGGTCTAAAATCACTGAAGTGGTTCTCCTCTAGGCCAGATCCTGGTGTCTGAGATCCAAAATCTCTGGTTCTCTTCTAGGCCACATCCCGGTGCCTGAGATCTAAAATCACTGAACTGGTTCTCTTTTAGCCCAGATCCTGGTGTCTGAGGTCTAAAATCACTGACGTGGTTCTTTTCTAAGCCAGATCCTGGTGTCTGAGATCCAAAATCGCTGGTTCGCTTCTAGGCCAGATCCCGGTGCCTAAGGTCTAAAATCACTGAAGTGGTTCTTTTTTAGGCCAGATCCTGGTGTCTGAGGTCTAAAATCACTGAAGTGGTTCTCTTCTAGGCCAGATCCTTATGTCTGAGGTCTAAAATCACTGAAGTGGTTCTCTTCTAGGCCAGATCATGGTGTCTGAGATCCAAAATCGCTGGTTCTCTTCTAGGCCAGATCCTGGTGTCTGAGATCCAAAATCACTGAACTGGTTCTCTTCTAGGCCAGATCCTGGTGTCTGAGGTCTAAAATCACTGAAGTGGTTCTCTTCTAGGCCAGATCCTGATGTCTGAGGTCTAAAATCACTGAAGTGGTTCTCTTCTAGGCCAGATCCTGGTGTCTGAGATCCAAAATCACTGAACTGGTTCTCTTCTAGGCCAGATCCTGGTGCCTGAGATCTAAAATCACTAAAGTGGTTCTCTTCTAGGCCAGGTCCTTGTGTCTGAGATCCAAAATCACGGGTCCTCTTCTAGGCCAGATCCTGGTGTCTGAGATCCAAAATCGCTGGTTCTATTCTAGGCCAGATCCTGGTGCCTGAGATCTAAAATCACTGAACTGGTCCTCTTTTAGACCAGATCCTGGTGTCTGTGGTCTAAAATCACTGAAGTGGTTCTTTTCTAAGCCAGA
This sequence comes from Melanerpes aurifrons, assembly GCA_011125475.1. Classification (NCBI taxonomy): domain Eukaryota; kingdom Metazoa; phylum Chordata; class Aves; order Piciformes; family Picidae; genus Melanerpes; species Melanerpes aurifrons. The sequence goes on from WWNC01000243.1 coordinate 143,119, forward strand.
TCCTGGTGTCTGAGGTCTAAAATCACTGAACTGGTTCTCTTCTAGGACAGATCCTGGTGTCTGTGGTCTAAAATCACTGAAGTGGTTCTTTTCTAAGCCAGATCCTGGTGTCTGAGGTCTAAAATCACTGAAGTGGTTCTCTTCTAGGCCAGATCCTGGTGTCTGAGATCCAAAATCACTGAAGTGGTTCTTTTCTATGCCAGATCCTGGTGTCTGAGGTCTAAAATCACTGAAGTGGTTCTCCTCTAGGCCAGATCCTGGTGTCTGAGATCCAAAATCTCTGGTTCTCTTCTAGGCCACATCCCGGTGCCTGAGATCTAAAATCACTGAACTGGTTCTCTTTTAGCCCAGATCCTGGTGTCTGAGGTCTAAAATCACGGAAGTGGTTCTCTTCTAGGCCAGATCCTGATGTCTGAGGTCTAAAATCACTGAAGTGGTTCTCTTCTAGGCCAGATCCTGGTGTCTGAGATCCAAAATCGCTGGTTCTTTTCTAGGCCAGATCCTGGTGTCTGAGATCCAAAATCACTGAACTGGTTCTCTTCTAGGCCAGATCCTGTTGTCTGAGGTCTAAAATCACTGAAGTGGTTCTCTTCTAGGCCAGGTCCTTGTGTCTGAGATCCAAAATCACGGGTCCTCTTCCAGGCCAGATCCTGGTGTCTGAGATCCAAAATCGCTGGTTCTATTCTAGGCCAGATCCTGGTGCCTGAGATCTAAAATCACTGAACTGGTCCTCTTTTAGACCAGATCCTGGTGTCTGTGGTCTAAAATCACTGAAGTGGTTCTTTTCTAAGCCAGATCCTGGTGTCTGAGGTCTAAAATCACTGAACTGGTTCTCTTCTAGGACAGATCCTGGTGTCTGTGGTCTAAAATCACTGAAGTGGTTCTTTTCTAAGCCAGATCCTGGTGTCTGAGGTCTAAAATCACTGAAGTGGTTCTCTTCTAGGCCAGATCCTGGTGTCTGAGATCCAAAATCACTGAAGTGGTTCTTTTCTAAGCCAGATCCTGGTGTCTGAGGTCTAAAATCACTGAAGTGGTTCTTTTCTAAGCCAGATCCTGGTGCCTGAGATCTAAAATCACTGAACTGGTTCTCTTTTAGCCCAGATCCTGGTGTCTGAGATCCAAAATCGCTGGTTCTCTTGTAGGCCAGATCCCAGCGCCTGAGGTCTAAAATCACTGCACTGCTTCTCTTTTAGCCCAGATCCTGGTGTCTGAGGTCTAAAATCACTGAAGTGGTTCTCTTCTAGGCCAGATCCTGGTGTCTGAGGTCTAAAATCACTGAAGTGGTTCTCTTCTAAGCCAGATCCAGGTGTCTGAGGTCTAAAATCACTGAAGTGGTTCTCTTCTAAGCCAGATCCTGATGTCTGAGGTCTAAAATCACTGAAGTGGTTCTCTTCTAGGCCAGATCCTGGTGTCTGAGATCCAAAATCGCTGGTTCTCTTCTAGGCCAGATCCTGGTGTCTGAGATCCAAAATCACTGAACTGGTTCTCTTCTAGGCCAGATCCTGCTGTCTGAGGTCTAAAATCACTGAAGTGGTTCTCTTCTAAGCCAGGTCCTTGTGTCTGAGATCCAAAATCACGGGTCCTCTTCTAGGCCAGATCCTGGAGTCTGAGATCCAAAATCGCTGGTTCTATTCTAGGCCAGATCCTGGTGCCTGAGGTCTAAAATCACTGAACTGGTCCTCTTTTAGACCAGATCCTGGTGTCTGTGGTCTAAAATCACAGAAGTGGTTCTTTTCTAAGCCAGATCCTGGTGTCTGAGGTCTAAAATCACTGAAGTGGTTCTCTTCTAGGCCAGATCCCGGTGCCTAAGGTCTCAAATCACTGAAGTGGTTCTCTTCTAGGCCAGGTCCTGGTGTCTGAGGTCTAAAATCACTGAAGTGGTTCTCTTCTAGGCCAGATCCTGATGTCTGAGGTCTAAAATCACTGAAGTGGTTCTCTTCTAGGCCAGATCCTGGTGTCTGAGATCCAAAATCGCTGGTTTTCTTCTAGGCCAGATGCTGGTGTCTGAGATCCAAAATCACTGAACTGGTTCTCTTCTAGGCCAGATCCTGTTGTCTGAGGTCTAAAATCACTGAAGTGGTTCTCTTCTAGGCCAGGTCCTTGTGTCTGAGATCCAAAATCACGGGTCCTCTTCTAGGCCAGATCCTGGTGTCTGAGATCCAAAATCGCTGGTTCTATTCTAGGCCAGATCCTGGTGCCTGAGATCTAAAATCACTGAACTGGTTCTCTTTTAGCCCAGATCCTGGTGTCTGAGGTCTAAAATCACTGAAGTGGTTCTCTTCTAGGCCAGATCCTGGTGTCTGAGGTCTAAAATCACTGAAGTGGTTCTTTTCTAAGCCAGATCCTGGTGTCTGAGGTCTAAAATCACTGAACTGGTTCTCTTCTAGGACAGATCCTGGTGTCTGTGGTCTAAAATCACTGAAGTGGTTCTTTTCTAAGCCAGATCCTGGTGTCTGAGGTCTAAAATCACTGAACTGGTTCTCTTCTAGGACAGATCCTGGTGTCTGTGGTCTAAAATCACTGAAGTGGTTCTCTTCTAGGCCAGATCCTGGTGTCTGAGATCCAAAATCACTGAAGTGGTTCTTTTCTACGCCAGATCCTGGTGTCTGAGGTCTAAAATCACTGAAGTGGTTCTTTTCTAAGCCAGATCCTGGTGCCTGAGATCTAAAATCACTGAACTGGTTCTCTTTTAGCCCAGATCCTGGTGTCTGAGATCCAAAATCGCTGGTTCTCTTGTAGGCCAGATCCCAGCGCCTGAGGTCTAAAATCACTGCACTGCTTCTCTTGTAGCCCAGATCCTGGTGTCTGAGGTCTAAAATCACTGAAGTGGTTCTCTTCTAAGCCAGATCCAGGTGTCTGAGGTCTAAAATCACTGAAGTGGTTCTCTTCTAAGCCAGATCCTGATGTCTGAGGTCTAAAATCACTGAAGTGGTTCTCTTCTAGGCCAGATCCTGGTGTCTGAGATCCAAAATCACTGAACTGGTTCTCTTCTAGGCCAGATCCTGTTGTCTGAGGTCTAAAATCACTGAAGTGGTTCTCCTCTAGGCCAGATCCTGGTGTCTGAGGTCTAAAATCACTGAAGTGGTTCTCTTCTAGGCCAGATCCTGGTGTCTGAGGTCTAAAATCACTGAACTGGTTCTCTTTTAGCCCAGATCCTGGTGTCTGAGGTCTAAAATCACTGACGTGGTTCTTTTCTAAGCCAGATCCTGGTGTCTGAGATCCAAAATCGCTGGTTCTCTTCTAGGCCAGATCCCGGTGCCTGAGGTCTAAAATCACTGAAATGGTTCTCTTCTAGGCCAGATCCTGGTGTCTGAGGTCTAAAATCACTGAAGTGGTTCTCTTCTAGGCCAGATCCTGGTGTCTGAGATCCAAAATCACTGAACTGGTTCTCTTCTAGGCCAGATCCTGTTGTCTGAGGTCTAAAATCACTGACGTGGTTCTTTTCTAAGCCAGATCCTGGTGTCTGAGATCCAAAATCGCTGGTTCTCTTCTAGGCCAGTGTCAGGGTCCGGAGACATTAGATGTCTCGGTCCGGAGACACAGTTCTTTTAAATATTCCCGTGTTGTGAAATTAAAGGCACAAACGAGGCCAAAGTATCAACAGCTAGACTATTTATTAGATAAAGTGGACATAAGAAGGGAGAGGGAGAAAAGAGAGAGAGAGAGAGAGACGAGAGATAGAAGAGGAAAGGGAAAAATAAAGAGGGAGAGAGAGAGAGAGAGAGAGAGAGAAGAGGGAAGGAATTAGAAGGAGAAAAAGAGATTATATTACCAACGGTCAGGGGTGGTGAGAGTCCAAGATGCGTTGCGTTGCCCCGTGATGTTATGGTGCCGTCTTCTCTCTTCTTCTTTGACAGTGTCACTCAAGTCTTTTATACAGTTTTTTAGTCCTCAGGCAGGTCAGGTATTTCAGAGGCAAGGAAATAATCCAGGTATCTGTTCCCCCGGAAATCTGTGTATGTGGGCAAGACTTCTGGATGGGGGTGAGGGGGGGCCTCCGTCCCCCCCCCCTCCATTCAGACAAGTCCTGCCACATTCCTTTACACAGGTGGTGGAAACCATAGTATCACCCTGCCCAGAAAGCCTGATGGCTGGGTCCTTGGGTCCATTGTTGTAGTCCGGTGTTATCACGATGCAATCACAAGCTGATTTGCATCCAGGATTGGTCATGATGGCTGGGTCCTTAGGTCCATTGTTGTAGTCCGGGTGTTATCACGATGCAATCACAAGCTGATTTGCATCCAAGATTGGTCACTTTATCTTTGTTGATTTACATTAAGAGAGACAAACTTGTCGTCTTCCACAGCCAGATCCCGGTGCCTAAGGTCTAAAATCACTGAAGTGGTTCTCTTCTAGGCCAGATCCTGTTGTCTGAGGCCAAAAATCACTGAAGTGGTTCTCTTCTAGGCCAGGTCCTTGTGTCTGAGATCCAAAATCACGGGTCCTCTTCTAGGCCAGATCCTGGTGTCTGAGATCCAAAATCGCTGGTTCTATTCTAGGCCAGATCCTGGTGTCTGAGGCCAAAAATCACTGAAGTGGTTCTTTTCTAAGCCAGATCCTGGTGCCTGAGGTCTAAAATCACTGAAGTGGTTCTCTTCTAGCCCAGATCCTGGTGTCTGAGGTCTAAAATCACTGAAGTGGTTCTTTTCTAAGCCAGATCCTGGTGTCTGAGGTCTAAAATCACTGAAGTGGTTCTCTTCTAGGCCAGATCCTGGTGTCTGAGATCCAAAATCACTGAAGTGGTTCTTTTCTAAGCCAGATCCTGGTGTCTGAGGTCTAAAATCACTGAAGTGGTTCTTTTCTAAGCCAGATCCTGGTGCCTGAGATCTAAAATCACTGAACTGGTTCTCTTTTAGCCCAGATCCTGGTGTCTGAGATCCAAAATCGCTGGTTCACTTGTAGGCCAGATCCCAGCGCCTGAGGTCTAAAATCACTGCACTGCTTCTCTTTTAGCCCAGATCCTGGTGTCTGAGGTCTAAAATCACTGAAGTGGTTCTCTTCTAGGCCAGATCCTGGTGTCTGAGGTCTAAAATCACTGAAGTGGTTCTCTTCTAAGCCAGATCCAGGTGTCTGAGGTCTAAAATCACTGAAGTGGTTCTCTTCTAAGCCAGATCCTGATGTCTGAGGTCTAAAATCACTGAAGTGGTTCTCTTCTAGGGCAGATCCTGGTGTCTGAGATCCAAAATCGCTGGTTCTCTTCTAGGCCAGATCCTGGTGTCTGAGATCCAAAATCACTGGTTCTATTCTAGGCCAGATCCTGGTGCCTGAGGTCTAAAATCACTGAACTGGTCCTCTTTTAGACCAGATCCTGGTGTCTGTGGTCTAAAATCACTGAAGTGGTTCTTTTCTAAGCCAGATCCTGGTGTCTGAGGTCTAAAATCACTGAAGTAGTTCTCTTCTAGGCCAGATCCTGGTGTCTGATATCCAAAATCACTCTAGTGGTTCTTTTCTAAGCCAGATCCTGGTGTCTGAGGTCTAAAATCACTGAAGTGGTTCTCTTCTAGGCCAGATCCTGGTGTCTGATATCCAAAATCACTCTAGTGGTTCTTTTCTAAGCCAGATCCTGGTGTCTGAGGTCTAAAATCACTGAAGTGGTTCTTTTCTAAGCCAGATCCTGGTGCCTGAGATCTAAAATCACTGAAGTGTTTCTCTTTTAGCCCAGATCCTGGTGTCTGAGATCCAAAATCGCTGGTTCTCTTGTAGGCCAGATCCCATTGCTTGAGGTCTAAAATCACTGAACTGCTTCTCTTTAGCCCAGATCCTGGTGTCTGAGGTCTAAAATCACTGAAGTGGTTCGCTTCTAGGCCAGATCCTGGTGTCTGTGGTCTAAAATCACTGAAGTGGTTCTCTTCTAGGCCAGATCCTGGTGTGAGATCCAAAATCTCTGGTCCTCTTCTAGGCCAGATCCTGGTATCTAAGATCCAAAATCTCTGGTCCTCTTCTAGGACAGATCCTGGTTACTGAGGTCTAAAATCACTGGGGTGGTTCTCTTCTAAGCCAGATCCTGGTGTCTGAGATCCAAAATCGATGGTTCTCTTCTAGGCCAGATCCCGGTGCCTAAGGTCTAAAATCACTGAAGTGGTTCTCTTCTAGGCCAGATCCTGGTGTCTGAGATCCAAAATCGCTGGTTCTCTTCTAAGCCAGATCCTGGTGTCTGAGGTCTAAAATCACTGAAGTGGTTCTCCTCTAGGCCAGATCCTGGTGTCTGAGATCCAAAATCTCTGGTTCTCTTCTAGGCCACATCCCGGTGCCTGAGATCTAAAATCACTGAACTGGTTCTCTTTAGCCCAGATCCTGGTGTCTGAGGTCTAAAATCACTGACGTGGTTCTTTTCTAAGCCAGATCCTGGTGTCTGAGATCCAAAATCGCTGGTTCGCTTCTAGGCCAGATCCCGGTGCCTAAGGTCTAAAATCACTGAAGTGGTTCTTTTTTAGGCCAGATCCTGGTGTCTGAGGTCTAAAATCACTGAAGTGGTTCTCTTCTAGGCCAGATCCTTATGTCTGAGGTCTAAAATCACTGAAGTGGTTCTCTTCTAGGCCAGATCATGGTGTCGGAGATCCAAAATCGCTGGTTCTCTTCTAAGCCAGATCCTGGTGTCTGAGGTCTAAAATCACTGAAGTGGTTCTCTTCTAGGCCAGATCCAAGTGCCTGAAGTCTAAAATCACTGAACTGGTCCTCTTTTAGCCCAGATCCTGATGTCTGAGGTCTAAAATCACTGAAGTGGTTCTCTTCTAGGCCAGATCCTGGTGTCTGAGATCCAAAATCACTGAACTGGTTCTCTTCTAGGCCAGATCCTGGTGCCTGAGATCTAAAATCACTAAAGTGGTTCTCTTCTAGGCCAGGTCCTTGTGTCTGAGATCCAAAATCACGGGTCCTCTTCTAGGCCAGATCCTGGTGTCTGAGATCCAAAATCGCTGGTTCTATTCTAGGCCAGATCCTGGTGCCTGAGATCTAAAATCACTGAACTGGTCCTCTTTTAGACCAGATCCTGGTGTCTGTGGTCTAAAATCACTGAAGTGGTTCTTTTCTAAGCCAGATCCTGGTGTCTGAGGTCTAAAATCACTGAACTGGTTCTCTTCTAGGACAGATCCTGGTGTCTGTGGTCTAAAATCACTGAAGTGGTTCTTTTCTAAGCCAGATCCTGGTGTCTGAGGTCTAAAATCACTGAAGTGGTTCTCTTCTAGGCCAGATCCTGGTGTCTGAGATCCAAAATCACTGAAGTGGTTCTTTTCTATGCCAGATCCTGGTGTCTGAGGTCTAAAATCACTGAAGTGGTTCTCCTCTAGGCCAGATCCTGGTGTCTGAGATCCAAAATCTCTGGTTCTCTTCTAGGCCACATCCCGGTGCCTGAGATCTAAAATCACTGAACTGGTTCTCTTTTAGCCCAGATCCTGGTGTCTGAGGTCTAAAATCACGGAAGTGGTTCTCTTCTAGGCCAGATCCTGATGTCTGAGGTCTAAAATCACTGAAGTGGTTCTCTTCTAGGCCAGATCCTGGTGTCTGAGATCCAAAATCGCTGGTTCTTTTCTAGGCCAGATCCTGGTGTCTGAGATCCAAAATCACTGAACTGGTTCTCTTCTAGGCCAGATCCTGTTGTCTGAGGTCTAAAATCACTGAAGTGGTTTCTTCTAGGCCAGGTCCTTGTGTCTGAGATCCAAAATCACGGGTCCTCTTCCAGGCCAGATCCTGGTGTCTGAGATCCAAAATCGCTGGTTCTATTCTAGGCCAGATCCTGGTGCCTGAGATCTAAAATCACTGAACTGGTCCTCTTTTAGACCAGATCCTGGTGTCTGTGGTCTAAAATCACTGAAGTGGTTCTTTTCTAAGCCAGATCCTGGTGTCTGAGGTCTAAAATCACTGAACTGGTTCTCTTCTAGGACAGATCCTGGTGTCTGTGGTCTAAAATCACTGAAGTGGTTCTTTTCTAAGCCAGATCCTGGTGTCTGAGGTCTAAAATCACTGAAGTGGTTCTCTTCTAGGCCAGATCCTGGTGTCTGAGATCCAAAATCACTGAAGTGGTTCTTTTCTAAGCCAGATCCTGGTGTCTGAGGTCTAAAATCACTGAAGTGGTTCTTTTCTAAGCCAGATCCTGGTGCCTGAGATCTAAAATCACTGAACTGGTTCTCTTTTAGCCCAGATCCTGGTGTCTGAGATCCAAAATCGCTGGTTCTCTTGTAGGCCAGATCCCAGCGCCTGAGGTCTAAAATCACTGCACTGCTTCTCTTTTAGCCCAGATCCTGGTGTCTGAGGTCTAAAATCACTGAAGTGGTTCTCTTCTAGGCCAGATCCTGGTGTCTGAGGTCTAAAATCACTGAAGTGGTTCTCTTCTAAGCCAGATCCAGGTGTCTGAGGTCTAAAATCACTGAAGTGGTTCTCTTCTAAGCCAGATCCTGATGTCTGAGGTCTAAAATCACTGAAGTGGTTCTCTTCTAGGCCAGATCCTGGTGTCTGAGATCCAAAATCGCTGGTTCTCTTCTAGGCCAGATCCTGGTGTCTGAGATCCAAAATCACTGAACTGGTTCTCTTCTAGGCCAGATCCTGCTGTCTGAGGTCTAAAATCACTGAAGTGGTTCTCTTCTAAGCCAGGTCCTTGTGTCTGAGATCCAAAATCACGGGTCCTCTTCTAGGCCAGATCCCGGAGTCTGAGATCCAAAATCGCTGGTTCTATTCTAGGCCAGATCCTGGTGCCTGAGGTCTAAAATCACTGAACTGGTCCTCTTTTAGACCAGATCCTGGTGTCTGTGGTCTAAAATCACAGAAGTGGTTCTTTTCTAAGCCAGATCCTGGTGTCTGAGGTCTAAAATCACTGAAGTGGTTCTCTTCTAGGCCAGATCCCGGTGCCTAAGGTCTCAAATCACTGAAGTGGTTCTCTTCTAGGCCAGGTCCTGGTGTCTGAGGTCTAAAATCACTGAAGTGGTTCTCTTTTAGGCCAGATCCTGATGTCTGAGGTCTAAAATCACTGAAGTGGTTCTCTTCTAGGCCAGATCCTGGTGTCTGAGATCCAAAATCGCTGGTTTTCTTCTAGGCCAGATGCTGGTGTCTGAGATCCAAAATCACTGAACTGGTTCTCTTCTAGGCCAGATCCTGTTGTCTGAGGTCTAAAATCACTGAAGTGGTTCTCTTCTAGGCCAGGTCCTTGTGTCTGAGATCCAAAATCACGGGTCCTCTTCTAGGCCAGATCCTGGTGTCTGAGATCCAAAATCGCTGGTTCTATTCTAGGCCAGATCCTGGTGCCTGAGATCTAAAATCACTGAACTGGTTCTCTTTTAGCCCAGATCCTGGTGTCTGAGGTCTAAAATCACTGAAGTGGTTCTCTTCTAGGCCAGATCCTGGTGTCTGAGGTCTAAAATCACTGAAGTGGTTCTCTTCTAAGCCAGATCCTGGTGTCTGAGGTCTAAAATCACTGAAGTGGTTCTCTTCTAAGCCAGATCCTGGTGTCTGAGGTCTAAAATCACTGAACTGGTTCTCTTCTAGGACAGATCCTGGTGTCTGTGGTCTAAAATCACTGAAGTGGTTCTCTTCTAGGCCAGATCCTGGTGTCTGAGATCCAAAATCACTGAAGTGGTTCTTTTCTACGCCAGATCCTGGTGTCTGAGGTCTAAAATCACTGAAGTGGTTCTTTTCTAAGCCAGATCCTGGTGCCTGAGATCTAAAATCACTGAACTGGTTCTCTTTTAGCCCAGATCCTGGTGTCTGAGATCCAAAATCGCTGGTTCTCTTGTAGGCCAGATCCCAGCGCCTGAGGTCTAAAATCACTGCACTGCTTCTCTTGTAGCCCAGATCCTGGTGTCTGAGGTCTAAAATCACTGAAGTGGTTCTCTTCTAGGACAGATCCTGGTGTCTGAGGTCTAAAATCACTGAAGTGGTTCTCTTCTAAGCCAGATCCAGGTGTCTGAGGTCTAAAATCACTGAAGTGGTTCTCTTCTAAGCCAGATCCTGATGTCTGAGGTCTAAAATCACTGAAGTGGTTCTCTTCTAAGCCAGATCCTGGTGTCTGAGATCCAAAATCACTGAACTGGTTCTCTTCTAGGCCAGATCCTGTTGTCTGAGGTCTAAAATCACTGAAGTGGTTCTCCTCTAGGCCAGATCCTGGTGTCTGAGATCCAAAATCTCTGGTTCTCTTCTAGGCCACGTCCCGGTGCCTGAGATCTAAAATCACTGAACTGGTTCTCTTTAGCCCAGATCCTGGTGTCTGAGGTCTAAAATCACTGACGTGGTTCTTTTCTAAGCCAGATCCTGGTGTCTGAGATCCAAAATCGCTGGTTCTCTTCTAGGCCAGTTTCAGGGTCCGGAGACATTAGATGTCTCGGTCCGGCGACACAGTTCTTTTAAATATTCCCGTGTTGTGAAATTAAAGGCACAAACGAGGCCAAAGTATCAACAGCTAGACTATTTATTAGATAAAGTGGACATAAGAAGGGAGAGGGAGAAAAGAGAGAGAGAGAGAGAGACGAGAGATAGAAGAGGAAAGGGAAAAATAAAGAGGGAGAGAGAGAGAGAGAGAGAGAGAGAGAGAGAGAAGAGGGAAGGAATTAGAAGGAGAAAAAGAGATTATATTACCAACGGTCAGGGGTGGTGAGAGTCCAAGATGCGTTGCGTTGCCCCGTGATGTTATGGTGCCGTCTTCTCTCTTCTTCTTTGACAGTGTCACTCAAGTCTTTTATACAGTTTTTTAGTCCTCAGGCAGGTCAGGTATTTCAGAGGCAAGGAAATAATCCAGGTATCTGTTCCCCCGGAAATCTGTGTATGTGGGCAAGACTTCTGGATGGGGGTGAGGGGGGGCCTCCGTCCCCCCCCCCTCCATTCAGACAAGTCCTGCCACATTCCTTTACACAGGTGGTGGAAACCATAGTATCACCCTGCCCAGAAAGCCTGATGGCTGGGTCCTTGGGTCCATTGTTGTAGTCCGGTGTTATCACGATGCAATCACAAGCTGATTTGCATCCAGGATTGGTCGTGATGGCTGGGTCCTTAGGTCCATTGTTGTAGTCCGGTGTTATCACGATGCAATCACAAGCTGATTTGCATCCAAGATTGGTCACTTTATCTTTGTTGATTTACATTAAGAGAGACAAACTTGTCGTCTTCCACAGCCAGATCCCGGTGCCTAAGGTCTAAAATCACTGAAGTGGTTCTCTTCTAGGCCAGATCCTGTTGTCTGAGGTCTAAAATCACTGAAGTGGTTCTCTTCTAGGCCAGGTCCTTGTGTCTGAGATCCAAAATCACGGGTCCTCTTCTAGGCCAGATCCTGGTGTCTGAGATCCAAAATCGCTGGTTCTATTCTAGGCCAGATCCTGGTGCCTGAGATCTAAAATCACTGAACTGGTCCTCTTTTAGAGCAGATCCTGGTGTCTGAGGTCTAAAATCACTGAAGTGGTTCTCTTCTAGGACAGATCCTGGTGTCTGTGGTCTAAAATCACTGAAGTGGTTCTTTTCTAAGCCAGATCCTGGTGTCTGAGGTCTAAAATCACTGAAGTGGTTCTCTTCTAGGCCAGATCCTGGTGTCTGAGATCCAAAATCACTGAAGTGGTTCTTTTCTAAGCCAGATCCTGGTGTCTGAGGTCTAAAATCACTGAAGTGGTTCTTTTCTAAGCCAGATCCTGGTGCCTGAGATCTAAAATCACTGAACTGGTTCTCTTTTAGCCCAGATCCTGGTGTCTGAGATCCAAAATCGCTGGTTCTCTTGTAGGCCAGATCCCAGCGCCTGAGGTCTAAAATCACTGCACTGCTTCTCTTTAGCCCAGATCCTGGTGTCTGAGGTCTAAAATCACTGAAGTGGTTCTCTTCTAGGCCAGATCATGGTGTCTGAGGTCTAAAATCACTGAAGTGGTTCTCTTCTAAGCCAGATCCAGGTGTCTGAGGTCTAAAATCACTGAAGTGGTTCTCTTCTAAGCCAGATCCTGATGTCTGAGGTCTAAAATCACTGAAGTGGTTCTCTTCTAGGCCAGATCCTGGTGTCTGAGATCCAAAATCGCTGGTTCTCTTCTAGGCCAGATCCTGGTGTCTGAGATCCAAAATCACTGAACTGGTTCTCTTCTAGGCCAGATCCTGCTGTCTGAGGTCTAAAATCACTGAAGTGGTTCTCTTCTAAGCCAGGTCCTTGTGTCTGAGATCCAAAATCACGGGTCCTCTTCTAGGCCAGATCCTGGTGTCTGAGATCCAAAATCGCTGGTTCTATTCTAGGCCAGATCCTGGTGCCTGAGGTCTAAAATCACTGAACTGGTCCTCTTTTAGACCAGATCCTGGTGTCTGTGGTCTAAAATCACAGAAGTGGTTCTTTTCTAAGCCAGATCCTGGTGTCTGAGGTCTAAAATCACTGAAGTGGTTCTCTTCTAGGCCAGATCCCGGTGCCTAAGGTCTCAAATCACTGAAGTGGTTTCTCTAGGCCAGATCCTGGTGTCTGAGGTCTAAAATCACTGAAGTGGTTCTTCTAGGCCAGATCCTGGTGTCTGAGGTCTAAAATCACTGAAGTGGTTCTCTTCTAGGCCAGATCCTGATGTCTGAGGTCTAAAATCACTGAAGTGGTTCTCTTCTAGGCCAGATCCTGGTGTCTGAGATCCAAAATCGCTGGTTCTCTTCTAGGCCAGATGCTGGTGTCTGAGATCCAAAATCACTGAACTGGTTCTCTTCTAGGCCAGATCCTGGTGTCTGAGATCCAAAATCGCTGGTTCTCTTCTAGGCCAGATGCTGGTGTCTGAGATCCAAAATCACTGAACTGGTTCTCTTCTAGGCCAGATCCTGTTGTCTGAGGTCTAAAATCACTGAAGTGGTTCTCTTCTAGGCCAGGTCCTTGTGTCTGAGATCCAAAATCACGGGTCCTCTTCTAGGCCAGATCCTGGTGTCTGAGATCCAAAATCGCTGGTTCTATTCTAGGCCAGATCCTGGTGCCTGAGATCTAAAATCACTGAACTGGTCCTCTTGTAGACCAGATCCTGGTGTCTGTGGTCTAAAATCACTGAAGTGGTTCTTTTCTAAGCCAGATCCTGGTGTCTGAGGTCTAAAATCACTGAACTGGTTCTCTTCTAGGACAGATCCTGGTGTCTGTGGTCTAAAATCACTGAAGTGGTTCTTTTCTAAGCCAGATCCTGGTGTCTGAGGTCTAAAATCACTGAACTGGTTCTCTTCTAGGACAGATCCTGGTGTCTGTGGTCTAAAATCACTGAAGTGGTTTCTTCTAGGCCAGATCCTGGTGTCTGAGATCCAAAATCACTGAAGTGGTTCTTTTCTACGCCAGATCCTGGTGTCTGAGGTCTAAAATCACTGAAGTGGTTCTTTTCTAAGCCAGATCCTGGTGCCTGAGATCTAAAATCACTGAACTGGTTCTCTTTTAGCCCAGATCCTGGTGTCTGAGATCCAAAATCGCTGGTTCTCTTGTAGGCCAGATCCCAGCGCCTGAGGTCTAAAATCACTGCACTGCTTCTCTTGTAGCCCAGATCCTGGTGTCTGAGGTCTAAAATCACTGAAGTGGTTCTCTTCTAAGCCAGATCCAGGTGTCTGAGGTCTAAAATCACTGAAGTGGTTCTCTTCTAAGCCAGATCCTGATGTCTGAGGTCTAAAATCACTGAAGTGGTTCTCTTCTAGGCCAGATCCTGGTGTCTGAGATCCAAAATCACTGAACTGGTTCTCTTCTAGGCCAGATCCTGTTGTCTGAGGTCTAAAATCACTGAAGTGGTTCTCCTCTAGGCCAGATCCTGGTGTCTGAGGTCTAAAATCACTGAAGTGGTTCTCTTCTAGGCCAGATCCTGGTGTCTGAGGTCTAAAATCACTGAACTGGTTCTCTTTTAGCCCAGATCCTGGTGTCTGAGGTCTAAAATCACTGACGTGGTTCTTTTCTAAGCCAGATCCTGGTGTCTGAGATCCAAAATCGCTGGTTCTCTTCTAGGCCAGATCCCGGTGCCTGAGGTCTAAAATCACTGAAATGGTTCTCTCTAGGCCAGATCCTGGTGTCTGAGGTCTAAAATCACTGAAGTGGTTCTCTTCTAGGCCAGATCCTGGTGTCTGAGATCCAAAATCACTGAACTGGTTCTCTTCTAGGCCAGATCCTGTTGTCTGAGGTCTAAAATCACTGACGTGGTTCTTTTCTAAGCCAGATCCTGGTGTCTGAGATCCAAAATCGCTGGTTCTCTTCTAGGCCAGTGTCAGGGTCCGAGACATTAGATGTCTCGGTCCGAGACACAGTTCTTTTAAATATTCCCGTGTTGTGAAATTAAAGGCACAAACGAGGCCAAAGTATCAACAGCTAGACTATTTATTAGATAAAGTGGACATAAGAAGGGAGAGGGAGAAAAGAGAGAGAGAGAGAGAGACGAGAGATAGAAGAGGAAAGGGAAAATAAAGAGGGAGAGAGAGAGAGAGAGAGAGAGAGAAGAGGGAAGGAATTAGAAGGAGAAAAAGAGATTATATTACCAACGGTCAGGGGTGGTGAGAGTCCAAGATGCGTGCTGTTGCCCCGTGATGTTATGGTGCCGTCTTTCTCTTCTTCTTTGACAGTGTCACTCAAGTCTTTTATACAGTTTTTTAGTCCTCAGGCAGGTCAGGTATTTCAGAGGCAAGGAAATAATCCAGGTATCTGTTCCCCTGAAATCTGTGTATGTGGGCAAGACTTCTGGATGGGGGTGAGGGGGCCTCCGTCCCCCCTCCATTCAGACAAGTCCTGCCACATTCCTTTACACAGGTGGTGGAAACCATAGTATCACCCTGCCCAGAAAGCCTGATGGCTGGGTCCTTGGGTCCATTGTTGTAGTCCGGTGTTATCACGATGCAATCACAAGCTGATTTGCATCCAAGATTGGTCACTTTATCTTTGTTGATTTACATTAAGAGAGACAAACTTGTCGTCTTCCACAGCCAGATCCCGGTGCCTAAGGTCTAAAATCACTGAAGTGGTTCTCTTCTAGGCCAGATCCTGTTGTCTGAGGCCAAAAATCACTGAAGTGGTTCTCTTCTAGGCCAGGTCCTTGTGTCTGAGATCCAAAATCACGGGTCCTCTTCTAGGCCAGATCCTGGTGTCTGAGATCCAAAATCGCTGGTTCTATTCTAGGCCAGATCCTGGTGCCTGAGATCTAAAATCACTGAACTGGTCCTCTTTTAGAGCAGATCCTGGTGTCTGAGGTCTAAAATCACTGAAGTGGTTCTCTTCTAGGACAGATCCTGGTGTCTGTGGTCTAAAATCACTGAAGTGGTTCTTTTCTAAGCCAGATCCTGGTGTCTGAGGTCTAAAATCACTGAAGTGGTTCTCTTCTAGGCCAGATCCTGGTGTCTGAGATCCAAAATCACTGAAGTGGTTCTTTTCTAAGCCAGATCCTGGTGTCTGAGGTCTAAAATCACTGAAGTGGTTCTTTTCTAAGCCAGATCCTGGTGCCTGAGATCTAAAATCACTGAACTGGTTCTCTTTTAGCCCAGATCCTGGTGTCTGAGATCCAAAATCGCTGGTTCTCTTGTAGGCCAGATCCCAGTGCCTGAGGTCTAAAATCACTGCACTGCTTCTCTTTTAGCCCAGATCCTGGTGTCTGAGGTCTAAAATCACTGAAGTGGTTCTTCTAGGCCAGATCATGGTGTCTGAGGTCTAAAATCACTGAAGTGGTTCTCTTCTAAGCCAGATCCAGGTGTCTGAGGTCTAAAATCACTGAAGTGGTTCTCTTCTAAGCCAGATCCTGATGTCTGAGGTCTAAAATCACTGAAGTGGTTCTCTTCTAGGCCAGATCCTGGTGTCTGAGATCCAAAATCGCTGGTTCTCTTCTAGGCCAGATCCTGGTGTCTGAGATCCAAAATCACTGAACTGGTTCTCTTCTAGGCCAGATCCTGTTGTCTGAGGTCTAAAATCACTGAAGTGGTTCTCTTCTAAGCCAGGTCCTTGTGTCTGAGATCCAAAATCACGGGTCCTCTTCTAGGCCAGATCCTGGTGTCTGAGATCCAAAATCGCTGGTTCTATTCTAGGCCAGATCCTGGTGCCTGAGGTCTAAAATCACTGAACTGGTCCTCTTTTAGACCAGATCCTGGTGTCTGTGGTCTAAAATCACTGAAGTGGTTCTTTTCTAAGCCAGATCCTGGCGTCTGAGGTCTAAAATCACTGAACTGGTTCTCTTCTAGGACAGATCCTGGTGTCTGTGGTCTAAAATCACTGAAGTGGTTCTTTTCTAAGCCAGATCCTGGTGTCTGAGGTCTAAAATCACTGAAGTAGTTCTCTTCTAGGCCAGATCCTGGTGTCTGATATCCAAAATCACTCTAGTGGTTCTTTTCTAAGCCAGATCCTGGTGTCTGAGGTCTAAAATCACTGAAGTGGTTCTTTTCTAAGCCACATCCTGGTGCCTGAGATCTAAAATCACTGAAGTGTTTCTCTTTAGCCCAGATCCTGGTGTCTGAGATCCAAAATTTCTGGTTCTCTTGTAGGCCAGATCCCATTGCTTGAGGTCTAAAATCACTGAACTGCTTCTCTTTTAGCCCAGATCCTGGTGTCTGAGGTCTAAAATCACTGAAGTGGTTCGCTTTCTAGGCCAGATCCTGGTGTCTGTGGTCTAAAATCACTGAAGTGGTTCTCTTCTAGGCCAGATCCTGGTGTCTGAGATCCAAAATCGCTGGTTCTCTTCTAAGCCAGATCCTGGTGTATGAAGTCTAAAATCACTGAAGTGGTTCTCTTCTAGGCCAGATCCTGCTGTCTGAGATCCAAAATTGCTGGTTCTCTTCTAGGTCAGATCCCTGTGCCTGAGGTCTAAAATCACTGAACTGGTCCTCTTTAGCCCAGATGCGGGTGTCTGAGGTCTAAAATCACTGAAGTGGTTCTCTTCTAAGCCAGATCCTGGTGTCTGAGATCCAAAATCGCTGGTTTTCTTCTAGGCCAGATCCCGGTGCCTAAGGTCTAAAATCACTGAAGTGCTTCTCTTCTAGGCCAGATCCTGGTGTCTGAGGTCTAAAATCACTGAAGTGGTTCTCCTCTAGGCCAGATCCTGGTGTCTGAGATCCAAAATCTCTGGTTCTCTTCTAGGCCACATCCCGGTGACTGAGATCTAAAATCACTGAACTGGTTCTCTTTTAGCCCAGATCCTGGTGTCTGAGGTCTAACATCACTGACGTGGTTCTTTTCTAAGCCAGATCCTGGTGTCTGAGATCCAAAATCGCTGGTTCTCTTCTAGGCCAGATCCCGGTGCCTAAGGTCTAAAATCACTGAAGTGGTTCTCTTCTAGGCCAGATCCTGGTGTCTGAGGTCTAAAATCACTGACGTCGTTCTCTTCTAGGCCAGATCCTGGTGTCTGATATCCAAAATCACTCTAGTGGTTCTTTTCTAAGCCAGATCCTGTTGTCTGAGGTCTAAAATCACTGAAGTGGTTCTTTTCTAAGCCACATCCTGGTGCCTGAGATCTAAAATCACTGAAGTGTTTCTCTTTTAGCCCAGATCCTGGTGTCTGAGAAACAAAATCGCTGGTTCTCTTGTAGGCCAGATCCCATTGCTTGAGGTCTAAAATCACTGAACTGGTTCTCTTTTAGCCCAGATCCTGGTGTCTGAGGTCTAAAATCACTGAAGTGGTTCGCTTCTAGGCCAGATCCTGGTGTCTGTGGTCTAAAATCACTGAAGTGGTTCTCTTCTAGGCCAGATCCTGGTGTCTGAGATCCAAAATCGCTGGTTCTCTTCTAAGCCAGATCCTGGTGTCTGAAGTCTAAAATCACTGAACTGGTTCTCTTCTAGGCCAGATCCTGGTGTGAGATCCAAAATCTCTGGTCCTCTTCTAGGCCAGATCCTGGTATCTAAGATCCAAAATCTCTGGTCCTCTTCTAGGACAGATCCTGGTTACTGAGGTCTAAAATCACTGGGGTGGTTCTCTTCTAAGCCAGATCCTGGTGTCTGAGATCCAAAATCGCTGGTTCTCTTCTAGGCCAGATCCCGGTGCCTAAGGTCTAAAATCACTGAAGTGGTTCTCTTCTAAGCCAGATCCTGGTGTCTGAGATCCAAAATCGCTGGTTCTCTTCTAAGCCAGATCCTGGTGTCTGAGGTCTAAAATCACTGAAGTGGTTCTCCTCTAGGCCAGATCCTGGTGTCTGAGATCCAAAATCGCTGGTTCTCTTCTAGGCCACATCCCGGTGCCTGAGATCTAAAATCACTGAACTGGTTCTCTTTTAGCCCAGATCCTGGTGTCTGAGGTCTAAAATCACTGACGTGGTTCTTTTCTAAGCCAGATCCTGGTGTCTGAGATCCAAAATCGCTGGTTCTCTTCTAGGCCAGATCCCGGTGCCTAAGGTCTAAAATCACTGAAGTGGTTCTCTTCTAGGCCAGATCCTGGTGTCTGAGGTCTAAAATCACTGAAGTAGTTCTCTTCTAGGCCAGATCCTGGTGTCTGATATCCAAAATCACTCTAGTGGTTCTTTTCTAAGCCAGATCCTGGTGTCTGAGGTCTAAAATCACTGAAGTGGTTCTTTTCTAAGCCAGATCCTGGTGCCTGAGATCTAAAATCACTGAAGTGTTTCTCTTTAGCCCAGATCCTGGTGTCTGAGATCCAAAATCGCTGGTTCTCTTGTAGGCCAGATCCCATTGCTTGAGGTCTAAAATCACTGAACTGCTTCTCTTTAGCCCAGATCCTGGTGTCTGAGGTCTAAAATCACTGAAGTGGTTCTCTTCTAGGCCAGATCCTGGTGTCTGAGATCCAAAATCGCTGGTTCTCTTCTAAGCCAGATCCTGGTGTCTGAAGTCTAAAATCACTGAACTGGTTCTCTTCTAGGCCAGATCCTGGTGTGAGATCCAAAATATCTGGTCCTCTTCTAGGCCAGATCCTGGTTACTGAGGTCTAAAATCACTGGGGTGGTTCTCTTCTAAGCCAGATCCTGGTGTCTGAGATCCAAAATCGCTGGTTCTCTTCTAGGCCAGATCCCGGTGCCTAAGGTCTAAAATCACTGAAGTGGTTCTCTTCTAGGCCAGATCCTGGTGTCTGAGATCCAAAATCGCTGGTTCTCTTCTAAGCCAGATCCTGGTGTCTGAGGTCTAAAATCACTGAAGTGGTTCTCCTCTAGGCCAGATCCTGGTGTCTGAGATCCAAAATCTCTGGTTCTCTTCTAGGCCACATCCCGGTGCCTGAGATCTAAAATCACTGAACTGGTTCTCTTTAGCCCAGATCCTGGTGTCTGAGGTCTAAAATCACTGACGTGGTTCTTTTCTAAGCCAGATCCTGGTGTCTGAGATCCAAAATCGCTGGTTCTCTTCTAGGCCAGATCCCGGTGCCTAAGGTCTAAAATCACTGAAGTGGTTCTCTTCTAGGCCAGATCCTGGTGTCTGAGGTCTGAAATTACTGAAGTGGTTCTCTTCTAGGCCAGATCCTGATGTCTGAGGTCTAAAATCACTGAAGTGGTTCTCTTCTAGGCCAGATCATGGTGTCTGAGATCCAAAATCGCTGGTTCTCTTGTAGGCCAGATCCTGGTGTCTGAGATCCAAAATCACTGAACTGGTTCTCTTCTAGGACAGATCCTGTTGTCTGAGGTCTAAAATCACTGAAGTGGTTCTCTTCTAGGCCAGGTCCTTGTGTCTGAGATCCAAAATCACGGGTCCTCTTCTAGGCCAGATCCTGGTGTCTGAGATCCAAAATTGCTGGTTCTCTTCTAGGCCAGATCCTGGTGCCTGAGATCTAAAATCACTGAACTGGTCCTCTTTTAGACCAGATCCTGGTGTCTGTGGTCTAAAATCACTGAAGTGGTTCTTTTCTAAGCCAGATCCTGGTGTCTGAGGTCTAAAATCACTGAACTGGTTCTCTTCTAGGACAGATCCTGGTGTCTGTGGTCTAAAATCACTGAAGTGGTTCTTTTCTAAGCCAGATCCTGGTGTCTGAGGTCTAAAATCACTGAAGTGGTTCTCTTCAAGGCCAGATCCTGGTGTCTGAGATCCAAAATCACTGAAGTGGTTCTTTTCTAAGCCAGATCCTGGTGTCTGAGGTCTAAAATCACTGAAGTGGTTCTTTTCTAAGCCAGATCCTGGTGCCTGAGATCTAAAATCACTGAACTGGTTCTCTTTAGCCCAGATCCTGGTGTCTGAGATCCAAAATCGCTGGTTCTCTTGTAGGCCAGATCCCAGCGCCTGAGGTCTAAAATCACCGCACTGCTTCTCTTTTAGCCCAGATCCTGGTGTCTGAGGTCTAAAATCACTATAGTGGTTCTCTTCTAGGCCAGATCCTGATGTCTGAGGTCTAAAATCACTGAAGTGTTTCTCTTCTAGGCCAGATCCTGGTGTCTGAGATCCAAAATCGCTGGTTCTCTTCTAGGCCAGATCCTGGTGTCTGAGATCCAAAATCACTGAACTGGTTCTCTTCTAGGCCAGATCCTGTTGTCTGAGGTCTAAAATCACTGAAGTGGTTCTCTTCTAAGCCAGGTCCTTGTGTCTGAGATCCAAAATCACGGGTCCTCTTCTAGGCCAGATCCTGGTGTCTGAGATCCAAAATCGCTGGTTCTATTCTAGGCCAGATCCTGGTGCCTGAGGTCTAAAATCACTGAACAGGTCCTCTTTAGACCAGATCCTGGTGTCTGTGGTCTAAAATCACTGAAGTGGTTCTTTTCTAAGCCAGATCCTGGTGTCTGAGGTCTAAAATCACTGAACTGGTTCTCTTCTAGGACAGATCCTGCTGTCTGTGGTCTAAAATCACTGAAGTGGTTCTTTTCTAAGCCAGATCCTGGTGTCTGAGGTCTAAAATCACTGAAGTAGTTCTCTTCTAGGCCAGATCCTGGTGTCTGATATCCAAAATCACTCTAGTGGTTCTTTTCTAAGCCAGATCCTGGTGTCTGAGGTCTAAAATCACTGAAGTGGTTCTTTTCTAAGCCAGATCCTGGTGCCTGAGATCTAAAATCACTGAACTGGTTCTCTTTAGCCCAGATCCTGGTGTCTGAGGTCTAAAATCACTGAAGTGGTTCTCTTCTAAGCCAGATCCAGGTGTCTGAGGTCTAAAACCACTGAAGTGGTTCTCTTCTAAGCCAGATCCTGGTGTCTGAGGTCTAAAATCACTGAAGTGGTTCTCTTCTAAGCCAGATCCTGGTGTCTGAGGTCTAAAGTCACTGAAGTGGTTCTCTTCTAAGCCAGATCCCGGTGCCTGAGGTCTAAAATCACTAAAGTGGTTCTCTTCTAGGCCAGATCCTGGTGTGAGATCCAAAATCTCTGGTCCTCTTCTAGGCCAGATCCTGGTATCTAACATCCAATATCTCTGGTCCTCGTGTTGGACAGATCCTGGTGTCTGAGGTCTAAAATCTCTTGTTCTCTTCTAGGCCAGATCCTGGTGTCTGACATCCAAGATCGCTGGTTCTCTTCTAGGCCAGATCCCGGTGCCTGAGGTCTAAAATCACTGAAATGTTTCTCTTCTAGGCCAGATCCTGGTATCTAAGATCCAAAATCTCTGGTCCTCTTCTAGGACAGATCCTGGTGTCTGAGGTCTAAAATCACTGAGGTGGTTCTCTTCTAAGCCAGATCCTGGTGTCTGAGGTCTAAAATCTCTTGTTCTCTTCAAGGCCAGATCCTGGTGTCTGAGATCCAAAATCGCTGGTTCTCTTCTAGGCCAGATCCCGGTGCCTGAGGTCTAAAATCACTGAAGTGGTTCTCTTCTAGGCCAGATCCTGGTGTCTGAGGTCTAAAATCACTGAAGTGGTTCTCTTCTAGGCCAGGTCCTTGTGTCTGAGATCCAAAATCACGGGTCCTCTTCTAGGCCAGATCCTGGTGTCTGAGGTCTAAAATCACTGAAGTGGTTCTCTTCTAGGCCAGGTCCTTGTGTCTGAGATCCAAAATCACGGGTCCTCTTCTAGGCCAGATCCTGGTTTCTGAAATCCAAAATCGCTGGTTCTATTCTAGGCTAGATCCCGGTGCCTGAGGTCTAAAAGCACTGAGCTGGTTCTCTTTTAGCCCAGATCCTGGTGTCTGAGGTCTAAAATCACTGAAGTGGTTCTTTTCTAAGCCAGATCCTGGTGTCTGAGGTCTAAAATCACTGAAGTGGTTCTCTTCTAGGCCAGATCCTGGTGTCTGAGATCCAAAATCACTGAAGTGGTTCTTTTCTAAGCCAGATCCTGGTGTCTGAGGTCTAAAATCACTGAAGTGGTTCTCTTCTAGGCCAGATCCTGGTGTCTGAGATCCAAAATCACTGAAGTGGTTCTTTTCTAAGCCAGATCCTGGTGTCTGAGGTCTAAAATCACTGAACTGGTTCTCTTCTAGGCCAGATCATGGTGTCTGAGATCCAAAATCTCTGGTTCTCTTGTAGGCCAGATCCCAGTGCCTGAGGTCTAAAATCACTGAACTGCTTCTCTTTTAGCCCAGATCCTGGTGTCTGAGGTCTAAAATCACTGAAGTGGTTCTCTTCTAGGCCAGATCCTGGTGTCTGAGGTCTAAAATCACTGAAGTGGTTCTCTTCTAAGCCAGACCCAGGAGTCTGAGGTCTAAAATCACTGAAGTGGTTCTGTTCTAGGCCAGATCCTGGTGTCTGAGGTCTAAAGTCACTGAAGTGGTTTCTTCTAGGCCAGATCCTGGTGTCTGAGATCCAAAATTGCTGGTTCTCTTCTAGGCCAGATCCCTGTGCCTGAGGTCTAAAATCACTGAAGTGGTTCTCTTCTAGGCCAGATCCTGATGTCTGAGGTCTAAATTCACTGAAGTGGTTCTCTCTAGGCCAGATCCTGGTGTCTGAGATCCAAAATCTCTTGTTCTCTTCTAGGCCAGATGCTGGTGTGTGAGATCCAAAATCGCTGGTTCTCTTCTAGGCCAGATCCCGGTGCCTGAGGTCTAAAATCACTGATTCTCTTGTAGGCCAGATCCTGGTGTCTGAGATCCAAAATCGCTGGTTCACTTCTAGGCCAGATCCCAGTGCCTGAGATCTAAAATGACTGAACTGGTTCTCTTTAGCCCAGATCCTGGTGTCTGAGGTCTAAAATCACTGAACTGGTTCTCTTTTAGCCTGGATCCTGGTTTCTGAGGTCTAAAATCACTGAACTGGTTCTCTTTTATCCGAATCCTGGTTACTGAAGTCTAAAATCACTGAAGTGGTTCTCTTCTAAGCCAGATCCTGGTGTCTGTGGTCTAAAATCACTGAAGTGGTTCTCTTCTAAGCCAGATCCTGGTGTGAGATCCAAAATCTCTGGTGCTCCTCTAGGCAAGATCCTGGTGTCTGAGGTCGAAAATCCATGCTGGGGTTCTCTTCAAGGCCTCATCCTTATGTCTGACGTCTAAAATCCCTTTAACAAGACCTCTTCTAGGCCAGATCCTAGTGATTGAGCACTAAAATCATTGAATTGGTTCTCCTCTAGGCCAGATTCTTTTGTCTGATGTCTAAAGTTACTGAACTGGTTCTCTTCTAGGCCGGATCCTCATGACTGAGGTCTAAAATCACTGAACTGGTTCTCTTTTAGCCCAGATCCTGGTGTCTGAGGTCTGAAATAACTCAAGTGTTACTCTTCTAAGCCAGATCCTGGTGTCTGAGGTCTAAAATCTCTGAAGTGGTTCTCTTCTAGGTCAGATCCTGGTGCCTGAGGTCTAAAATCTCTTGTTCTCTTTCAGCCCAGATCCTGGTGTCTGAGATCCAAAATCGCTCGTTCACTTCTAGGCCAGATCCCGGTGCCTGAGGTCTAAAATCACAGAACTGGTTCTCTTTTCGCCCAGATCCTGGTGTCTGAGGTCTGAAATCACTGAAGTGGTTCTCTTCTAAGCCAGATCCTGGTGTCTGAGATCCAAAATTGCTGGTTCTCTTCTAGGCCAGTTCCTGGTGTCTGAGATCCATCATCTCTTGTTCTCTTCTAGGCCAGATGCTGGTGTGTGAGATCCAAAATCGCTGGTTCTCTTCTAGGACAGATCCCGGTGCCTGAGGTCTAAAATCACTGAAGTGGTTCTCTTTTAGCCCAGATCCTGGTGTCTGAGGTCTAAAATCACTGAACTGGTTCTCTTCTAGGCCGGATCCTCATGACTGAGGTCTAAAATCACTGAACTGGTTCTCTTTTAGCCCAGATCCTGGTGTCTGAGGTCTAAAATCACTGAAGTGGTTCTCTTCTAGGACAGATCCTGGTGCCTGAGGTCTAAAATCACTGATCTGGTTCTCTTATAGGCCAGATCCTGGTGCCTGAGGTCTAAAATCACTGAAGTGGTTCTCTTCTAGGACAGATCCTGGTGCCTGAGGTCTAAAATCACTGATCTGGTTCTCTTCTAGGCCAGATCCCGGTGCCTGAGGTCTAAAATCACTGAAGTGGTTCTCTTCTAGGACAGATCCTGGTGTCTGAAGTCTAAAATCACTGATCTGGTTCTCTTCTAGGACAGATCCTGGTGTCTGAGTCCTAAAATCACTGAAGTGGTTCTCTTCTAGGACAGATCCTGGTGTCTGAAGTCTAAAATCACTGATCTGGTTCTCTTCTAGGACAGATCCTGGTGCCTGAGGTCTAAAATCACTGATCTGGTTCTCTTCTAGGCCAGATCCTGGTGCCTGAGGTCTAAAATCACTGAAGTGGTTCTCTTTTAGCCCAGATCCTGGTGTCTGAGGTCTAGAATAACAGAAGTGGCACTCTTCTAAGCCAGATCCTGGTGCCTGAGGTCTAAAATCACTGAAGTGGTTCTCTTTTAGCCCAGATCCTGGTGTCTGAGGTCTAGAATAACAGAAGTGGCACTCTTCTAGGCCAGATCCTGGTGTCTGAGGTCTAAAATCACTGAAGTGGTTCTCTTTAGCCCAGATCCTGGTGTCTGAGGCCTAAAATCACTGAAGTGGTTCTCTTCTAGGCCAGATCCTGGTGTCTGAGATCCAAAATCGCTGGTTCTCTTCTAGGACAGATCCCGGTGCCTGAGATCTAAAATCACTGAACTGGTCCTCTTTAGCCCAGATCCTGGTGTCTGAGGTCTAAAATCACTGAAGTGGTTCTCTTCTAAGCCAGATCCTGGTGTCTGAGGTCTAAAATCATTGAAGTGGTGCTCTTCTAGGCCAGATCCTGGTGTCTGAGATCCAAAATCACTCTTCCTCTTCTAGGCCAGATCCTGGTGTCTGAGATGCAAAATCGCTGGTTCTCTTCTAGGCCAGATCCCCGTGCCTGAGGTCTAGAATCACAGAATTGGTTCTCTTTTAGCCCAGATCCTGGTGTCTGAGGCCTAAAATCACTGAAGTGGTTCTCTTCTAGGCGAGATCCTGGTGTCTGAGATCCAAAATCTGAGGTTTTTTTCTAGGCCAGATCCTGGCGTCTGAGATCCAATATCTGAGGTTTTCTTCTAGGCCAGATCCTGGCGTCTGAGGTGTAAAACCAGTGAAGTGGTCCACTTCTAAGCCAGATCCTGGTGTGTGAGGTCTAAAATCACTGAGTGGTTCTTCTAGACCAGATCCTGGTGTCTGAGATGCAAAATCGCTGGCTCTCTTCTAGGCCAGATCCCCGTGCCTGAGGTCTAGAATCACAGATCTGGTTCTCTTTAGAACAGATCCTGGTATCTGAGGCCAAAATCACTGAAGTGGTTCTCTAGGCCAGATCCTGGTGTCTGAGATGCAAAATCGCTGGTTCTCTTCTAGGCCAGATCCCCGTGTCTGAGCTCTAGAATCGCAGATCTCGTTCTCTTTTAGACCAGATCCTGGTGTCTGAGGCCTAAAATCACTGAAGTGGTTCTCTAGGCCAGATCCCGGTGCCTGAGGTCTAAAATCTCTGAAGTGGTTCTCTTCCAGGCCAGATCCTGGGTGTGAGATCCAAAATACCAAGTTCTCTTCTAGACCAGATCCTGGTGTCTGAGGTGTAAAACCAGTGGAGTGGCCCACTTCTAAGCCAGATCCTGGTGTCTGAGGTCTAAAATCACTGAAGTGGTTCTCTTCTAAGACAGATCCTGGTGTCTGAGGTCTAAAATCACTGAAGTGGGTCTCTTCTAGACCAGATCCTGGTGTCTGAGATCAAAATCGCTGGTTCTCTTCTAGGCCAGATCCTGGTGCCTGAGGTCTAAAATCACTGAACTGGTTGTCTTTTAGCCCAGATCCTGGTATCTGAGGCCAAAAATTACTGAAATGGTTCTCTTCTAAGTCAGATCCTGGTGTCTGAGATCCAAAATCACTGGTCCTCTTCTAGGCCAGATCCTGGTGTCTGAGGTGTAAAACCAGTGGAGGGCCCACTTCTAAGCCAGATCCTGGTGTCTGAGGTCTAAAATCACTGAAGTGGTTCTCTCTAAGACAGATCCTGGTGTCTGAGGTCTAAAATCACTGAAGTGGGTCTCTTCTAGACCAGATCCTGGTGTCTGAGATCAAAATCGCTGGTTCTCTTCTAGGACAGATCCCGGTGCCTGAGATCTAAAATCACTGAACTGGTCCTCTTTAGCCCAGATCCTGGTGTCTGAGGTCTAAAATCACTGAAGTGGTTCTCTTCTAAGCCAGATCCTGGTGTCTGAGGTCTAAAATCATTGAAGTGGTTTCTCTAGGCCAGATCCTGGTGTCTGAGATCCAAAATCACTCTTCCTCTTCTAGGCCAGATCCTGGTGTCTGAGATGCAAAATCGCTGGTTCTCTTCTAGGCCAGATCCCGTGCCTGAGGTCTAGAATCACAGAATTGGTTCTCTTTAGCCCAGATCCTGGTGTCTGAGGCCTAAAATCACTGAAGTGGTTCTCTTCTAGGCGAGATCCTGGTGTCTGAGATCCAAAATCTGAGGTTTCTTCTAGGCCAGATCCTGGCGTCTGAGATCCAATATCTGAGGTTTTCTTCTAGGCCAGATCCTGGCGTCTGAGGTAAAACCAGTGAAGTGGTCCACTTCTAAGCCAGATCCTGGTGTGTGAGGTCTAAAATCACTGGAGTGGTTCTCTTCTAGACCAGATCCTAGTGTCTGAGATGCAAAATCGCTGGCTCTCTTCTAGGCCAGATCCCCGTGCCTGAGGTCTAGAATCACAGATCTGGTTCTCTTTTAGAACAGATCCTGGTATCTGAGGCCAAAAATCACTGAAGTGGTTTCTCTTCTAGGCCAGATCCTGGTGTCTGAGATGCAAAATCGCTGGCTCTCTTCTAGGCCAGATCCCCGTGTCTGAGCTCTAGAATCGCAGATCTCGTTCTCTTTTTAGACCAGATCCTGGTGTCTGAGGCCTAAAATCACTGAAGTGGTTCTCTTCTAGGCCAGATCCCGGTGCCTGAGGTCTAAAATCTCTGAAGTGGTTCTCTTCCAGGCCAGATCCTGGTGTGTGAGATCCAAAATACCAAGTTCTCTTCTAGACCAGATCCTGGTGTCTGAGGTGTAAAACCAGTGGAGTGGCCCACTTCTAAGCCAGATCCTGGTGTCTGAGGTCTAAAATCACTGAAGTGGTTCTCTTCTAAGACAGATCCTGGTGTCTGAGGTCTAAAATCACTGAAGTGGGTCTCTTCTAGACCAGATCCTGGTGTCTGAGATCAAAAATCGCTGGTTCTCTTCTAGGCCAGATCCTGGTGCCTGAGGTCTAAAATCACTGAACTGGTTGTCTTTTAGCCCAGATCCTGGTATCTGAGGCCAAAAATTACTGAAATGGTTCTCTTCTAAGTCAGATCCTGGTGTCTGAGATCCAAAATCACTGGTCTCTTCTAGGCCAGATCCTGGTGTCTGAGATCCAAAATCGCTGGTTCTCTTCTAGGCCAGATCCTGGTGTCTGAGATCCAAAATTGCTGGTTCTCTTCTAGGCCAGATCCCAGTGCCTGAGGTCTAAAATCACGTAACTGGTTCTCTTTAGCCCAGATCCTGGTGTCTGAGGTCTAAAATCACTGAACTGTTTTTTTTTTTTTGCCCAGATCCCGTGCTTGAGGTCTAAAATCACTGAAGTGGTTCTCTTCTAGGCCAGATCCAGGAGTCTGAGATCCAAAATCTCAGGTCCTCTTCTAGGTCAGATCCTGGTGGCTGAGATCCAACATCGCTAATACTCTTCTATGCCAGATCCCAGTGCCTGAGGTCTAAAATCACTGAACTGGTTGTCTTTAGCCCAGATCCCGGTGCCTGAGGTCTAAAATCACTAAAGTGGTTCTCTTGTAGGTCAGATCCTGGTGTGAGATCCAAAATCTCTGCTGCTCTTCTAGGCCAGATCCTGGTGTCTGAGATCCAAAATTGCTGATTCTTTTTAGCCCAGATCCTGGTGTCTGATGTCTAAAATCTCTGAAGTGGTTCTCTTCTAGGTCAGATCCTGGTGCCTGAGGTCTAAAATCTCTTGTTCTCTTTAGCCCAGATCCTGTTGTCTGAGGTCTAAAATCACTGAAGTGGTTCTCTTCTAGGCCAGATCCTGGGTGTCTGAGATCCAAAATCGCTGGTTCACTTCTAGGCCAGATCCCAGTGCCTGAGATGTAAAATGACTGAACTGGTTCTCTTTTAGCCCAGATCCTGGTGTCTGAGGTCTAAAATCACTGAACTGGTTCTCTTTCAGCCTGGATCCTGGTTTCTGAGGTCTAAAATCACTGAACTGGTTCTCTTTTATCCCGAATCCTGGTTTCTGAGGTCTAAAAATCACTGAAGTGGTTCTCTTCTAAGCCAGATCCTGGTGTGAGATCCAAAATCTCTGGTGCTCCTCTAGGCCAGATCCTGGTGTCTGAGGTCTAAAATCCATGCTGGGGTTCTCTTCAAGGCCTCATCCTTATGTCTGACGTCTAAAATCCCTTTAACAAGACCTCTTCTAGGCCAGATCCTAGTGATTGAGCACTAAAATCATTGAATTGGTTCTCCTCTAGGCCAGATTCTTTTGTCTGATGTCTAAAGTTACTGAACTGGTTCTCTTCTAGGCCCGATCCTCATGACTGAGATCTAAAATCACTGAACTGGTTCTCTTTTAGCCCAGATCCTGGTGTCTGAGGTCTGAAATAACTGAAGTGTAACTCTTCGGCCAGATCCTGGTGTCTGAGATCCAAAATCTCTTGTTCTCTTCTAGGCCAGATGCTGGTGTGTGAGATCCAAAATCACTAGTTCTCTTCTAGGCCAGATCCCGGTGCCTGAGGTCTAAAATCTCTGAACTGGTTCTCTTTTAGCCCAGATCCTGGTGTCTGAGGTCTAAAATCACTGAAGTGGTTCTCTTCTGAGCCAGATCCTGGTGCCTGAGGTCTACAATCGCTGAAAGGGTTCTCTTTAGCCCAGATCCGGGTGCCTGAGGTCTAAAATCACTGAACTGGTTCTCTACTAAGCGAGATCCTGGTGTCTGAGATCTAAAATCCCTGAACTGGTTGTCTTTTATCCCAGATCCTGGTGCCTGAGGTCTAAAATCACTGAACTGGTTCTCTTTTATCCCGAATCCTGGTTTCTGAGGTCTAAAATCACTGAAGTGGTTCTCTTTAGCCCAGATCCTGGTGTCTGAGGTCTAGAATAACAGAAGTGGCACTCTTCTAGGCCAGATCCTGGTGTCTGAGGTCTAAAATCACTGAAGTGGTTCTCTTTAGCCCAGATCCTGGTGTCTGAGTCCTAAAATCACTGAAGTGGTTCTCTTCTAGGCCAGATCCTGGTGTCTGAGATCCAAAATCGCTGGTTCTCTTCTAGGACAGATCCCGGTGCCTGAGATCTAAAATCACTGAACTGGTCCTCTTTAGCCCAGATCCTGGTGTCTGAGGTCTAAAATCACTGAAGTGGTTCTCTTCTAAGCCAGATCCTGGTGTCTGAGGTCTAAAATCATTGAAGTGGTTCTCTTCTAGGCCAGATCCTGGTGTCTGAGATCCAAAATCACTCTTCCTCTTCTAGGCCAGATCCTGGTGTCTGAGATGCAAAATCGCTGGTTCTCTTCTAGGCCAGATCCCCGTGCCTGAGGTCTAGAATCACAGAATTGGTTCTCTTTTTAGCCCAGATCCTGGTGTCTGAGGCCTAAAATCACTGAAGTGGTTCTCTTCTAGGCGAGATCCTGGTGTCTGAGATCCAAAATCTGAGGTTTTCTTCTAGGCCAGATCCTGGCGTCTGAGATCCAATATCTGAGGTTTTCTTCTAGGCCAGATCCTGGCGTCTGAGGTGTAAAACCAGTGAAGTGGTCCACTTCTAAGCCAGATCCTGTGTGTGAGGTCTAAAATCACTGGAGTGGTTCTCTCTAGACCAGATCCTGGTGTCTGAGATGCAAAATCGCTGGCTCTCTTCTAGGCCAGATCCCCGTGCCTGAGGTCTAGAATCACAGATCTGTTCTCTTTTAGAACAGATCCTGGTGTCTGAGGCCTAAAATCACTGAAGTGGTTCTCTTCTAGGCCAGATCCTGGTGTCTGAGATGCAAAATCGCTGGCTCTCTTCTAGGCCAGATCC
Source organism: Melanerpes aurifrons (assembly GCA_011125475.1). Lineage (NCBI taxonomy): Eukaryota > Metazoa > Chordata > Aves > Piciformes > Picidae > Melanerpes > Melanerpes aurifrons. The sequence continues at coordinate 173,257 of WWNC01000243.1, forward strand.
CGTGTCTGAGCTCTAGAATCGCAGATCTCGTTCTCTTTTAGACCAGATCCTGGTGTCTGAGGCCTAAAATCACTGAAGTGGTTTCTTCTAGGCCAGATCCCGGTGCCTGAGGTCTAAAATCTCTGAAGTGGTTCTCTTCCAGGCCAGATCCTGGTGTGTGAGATCCAAAATACCAAGTTCTCTTCTAGACCAGATCCTGGTGTCTGAGGTGTAAAACCAGTGGAGTGGCCCACTTCTAAGCCAGATCCTGGTGTCTGAGGTCTAAAATCACTGAAGTGGTTCTCTTCTAAGACAGATCCTGGTGTCTGAGGTCTAAAATCACTGAAGTGGGTCTCTTCTAGACCAGATCCTGGTGTCTGAGATCAAAAATCGCTGGTTCTCTTCTAGGCCAGATCCTGGTGCCTGAGGTCTAAAATCACTGAACTGGTTGTCTTTTAGCCCAGATCCTGGTATCTGAGGCCAAAAATTACTGAAATGGTTCTCTTCTAAGTCAGATCCTGGTGTCTGAGATCCAAAATCACTGGTCCTCTTCTAGGCCAGATCCTGGTGTCTGAGATCCAAAATCGCTGGTTCTCTTCTAGGCCAGATCCTGGTGTCTGAGATCCAAAATTGCTGGTTCTCTTCTAGGCCAGATCCCAGTGCCTGAGGTCTAAAATCACGTAACTGGTTCTCTTTAGCCCAGATCCTGGTGTCTGAGGTCTAAAATCACTGAACTGTTTTTTTTTTTGCCCAGATCCCGGTGCTTGAGGTCTAAAATCACTGAAGTGGTTCTCTCTAGGCCAGATCCAGGAGTCTGAGATCCAAAATCTCAGGTCCTCTTCTAGGTCAGATCCTGGTGGCTGAGATCCAACATCGCTAATACTCTTCTATGCCAGATCCCAGTGCCTGAGGTCTAAAATCACTGAACTGGTTGTCTTTAGCCCAGATCCCGGTGCCTGAGGTCTAAAATCACTAAAGTGGTTCTCTTGTAGGTCAGATCCTGGTGTGAGATCCAAAATCTCTGCTGCTCTTCTAGGCCAGATCCTGGTGTCTGAGATCCAAAATTGCTGATTCTTTTTAGCCCAGATCCTGGTGTCTGATGTCTAAAATCTCTGAAGTGGTTCTCTTCAAGGTCAGATCCTGGTGCCTGAGGTCTAAAATCTCTTTGTTCTCTTTTAACCCAGATCCTGGTGTCTGAGGTCTAAAATAACAGAAGTGAATAGAATAAAAAATAGAATAGAATAGAATAGAATAAACCAGGTTGGAAGAGACCTTCAAGATCATCACGTCCAACCTATCACCCAACACCACCTAATCAACTAACCCATCTATCCAAGCACCCTGTCAAGTCTCCTCCTGAACACCTCCAGTGACGGCGACTCCACCACCTCCCCAGGCAGCCCGTTCCAATGGGCAATCACTCTCTGTGTAAAACTTCCTCCTGACCTCCAGCCTGAACTTCCCCTGGCGCAGCCTGAGACTGTGTCCTCTTGTTCTGGTGCTGGCTGCCTGGGAGAAGAGACCAACCTCTGCCTGTTTACAACCCCCTTCAGGTAGTTGTAGAGAGTAATGAGGTCACCCCTGAGTCTCCTCCTCCAGGCTAAGCAGCCCCAGCTCCCTCAGTCTCTCCTCATAGGGCTTGTGTTCCAAGCCCTCACTAACTTCGTTGCCCTCTCTGGACTCGTTCCAGCAAGTCAACATCCTTCCTAAACTGAGGGGCCCAGAACTGGACACAGTACTCGAGGGTGGCCTAACAAGTGCAGTGTACAGGGGCAGAATGACCTCCCTGCTCCTGCTGGCCACACTGTTCTTAATGCAGGCCAGGATACCATTGGCCCTCTTGGCTGCCTGGGCACACTGTAGGCTCATGTTCATCCTACCATCAACCAGCACTCCCAGGTCCCTTTCTGCTTGGCTGCTCTCCAGCCACTCTGACCCCAGCCTGTAGCACTGCATGGGGTTGTTGTGGCCAATGTGCAGAACCCAGCACTTGGATGCATTAAATTTCATGCCGTTGGACTCTGCCCATCTGTCCAGCCTGCTGAGGTCTCTCTGCAGAGCCTCTCTACCCTCCAGCAGATCAACTCCTGTCCCCAGCTTGGTGTCGTCAGCAAATTTACTAATGATAGACTCAATGCCCTCATCCAGATCATCAACAAAGATGTTAAAGAGGATGGGGCCCAGCACTGATCCCTGGGGGACTCCACTACTGACTGGCTGCCAGCCGGATGTGACACCATTCACCACCACTCTCTGGGTTCGGCCATCCAGCCAGTTCCTAACCCAGTTCAGAGTGCTGCTGTCCAAGCCATGGGCTGACAGCTTGGCCAGCAGTTTGCTATGGGGACGGTGTCAAAGGCCTTGCTGAGGTCCAGGTAAACTACATCCACAGGCCTCCCCACATCCACCAGGCGGGTCACCTGATCATAGAAGGAGATCAGGTTGGTCAGGCAGGACCTGCCCTTCCTAAATCCATGTTGGCTGAGCCTGATCCCTTGGCCATCCTCTAAGTGCTGTGTTAATGCACTCAAGATGACCTGTTCCATGATCTTGCCTGGCACTGAGGTCAGGCTGACTGGCCTGTAATTCCCTGGCTCATCCAACCGGCCCTTCTTGTGGATGGGCACCACGTTGGCCAGCTTCCAGTCCTCTGGGACTCGCCAGTGAGCCAGGACTGCTGAAAATGATGGAGAGCGGCTTGGCCAGCTCCTCTGACAGTTCCTCAGAACCCTAGGATGGATCCCATCTGGTCCCATGGACTTGTGGGGATCCAGGCGGCTGAGCAGATCACCAACTACCCCATTTTCAAACAGTGGAAAACTATGCTGCTCCCTGGCTCCTTCTGCCAGCTCTGAGGCCAGCTGTCTGGAAGACATTCTGTCCTGCTAGTAAAAATTGAGGCAAAGAAGGTGTTAAGTATCTCTGCCTTTTCCTCATCCCTTATCACAACTTTCCCTTCCATGTCCACCAAGGAGTGGAGGTTATCTCTGCCCTTCCTCTTACTATTAATGTATTTATAGAAGGACTTTTTGTTGTCCTTCACAGCAGAGGCCAGACTAAGCTCCAAATGCGCTTTGCCTCCCTAATTTTCTTCCTGCAAGACCTAGCAACATCCTTAAATTTTTCACGGTTGCCTCTCCTCTCTTCCAAAGATGATACACCCTCTTTTTTCCCTTAGTTCCATTAAAAGTTCTTTAACCATCCAGGCTGGCCGCCTGCCCCGCGGCTCATCTTCCGCACATTGGCACAGCCTGTCCCTGAGCCTTCAACAGTTCTTCCTTGAAGTAGGACCAGCTCTCCTGGACCCCTTTGTTTTTAAGGGTTTTATCCAAGGAACCTCTGAATTAGTTCCTTGAGTAGCCAGAAGTCCGCCTCCGAAATCCAGAGTGGAGGTCTTCTTGCTGCCCTCTTAGCTTGACCAAATAATGAGAATTATCTCGTGGTCACTGGCCCCTAAGCACCCTCCGACCACCACATCACCCACCAACCCTTCCCTATTGGTGAAGAGGAGGTCAAGCATAGCCTTGCCCTTGGTAGGCTCTCGCAGCACCTGGGATAAGAAGCTGTCCTCCATGCATTCTAAGAACTCCTAGATTGCCACTTCTCTGCAGTTAAGATCCCAGCAGATATCAGGCAGGTTGAAGTCGCCCATGAGAACAAGGTCAGACGATCTTAAGACAGCCTTAAGCTGCCTATAGAATGACTCATCAACATCCTCCTCCTGGTTGGGTGGTCTATAACAGACTCCAGCCAGGATGTCAGCCCTGTTGGCCTTCCCTCCACTCCTACCACAGGCACTCAACCCGATCGTCCCTAATCTCCGTCTCAATGGCATCTAGTGTCTCCTGACGTACAGGGCCACCCTCCACCCCTTCTTCCTTGCCTGTCTCTCCTGGAAGAGCTCAGCCATCAATTGCAGCGCTCCAGTCATGTGAGTCATCCCACCACGCCTCTGTGATGGCAACTACATCATAACTTTCCTGCTGCAGCAAGGCTTCCAGCTCCTCTTGTTTGTTACCCATGCTTCGTGCATTAGTGTACATGCACTTCAGCCGGGCTGCTGGTTTCACCTCTTGTCTGGCTTATCACCCCAGACCCCAGCCTGGTGGGACTGGTTTCAACCCCTTCCCCCTTCGAAACTAGTTTAAAGCCCTATCTATGAGACCTGCCAATTCCTCTCCCAGAATCTTTTTCCCTTTGAGGGATAGGCCATTCTCGTACACTCTAATCTTACCCCACCTCTGGGACAGATGTGCTCCATCTGTTGCCAGCTGGCCTGGTGCAGCAGAAAGTTTTTCAAGATCAAAAAACCCAAAATTCTTTTGCCTGCACCAGCCTCTAAGCCACTTGTTGACTTCAGCTGCTGACCTGTTCCTTATGGTATTCCCACCTGCAACTAAGGGTATAGACGAAAAATTATTTGTGCGATCCTCAAACCAGATCTCCCAGGGCCCTGAAGTCATCTTTGATAGCCCTGGGAGTTCTGGCTTGCAACATCATCGTGGTTCTCTTCTAGGCCAGATCCTGGTGTCTGAGGTCTAAAATCACTGAAGTGGTTCTCTTTAGGCCAGATCCGGGTGCCTGAGATCCAAAATCTCTTGTTCTCTAGGCCAGATGCTGGTGTGTGAGAACGAAAGTCGCTGGTTCTCTTCTAGGCCAGATCCCGGTGCCTGAGGTCTAAAATCACTGAACTGGTTCTCTTTTAGGCAAGATCCGGGTGTCTGAGGTCTAAAATCACTGAAGTGGGTCTTTCTAGGCCAGATCCTGGTGTCTGAGGTCTAAAATCACTGAAGTGGGTCTCTTCTAGGCCAGATCCTGGTGTCTGAGGTCTAAAATCACTGAAGTGGTTCTCTTCTAGACCAGATCCTGGTGTCTGACATCCAAAATCTCAGGTTCTCTTTTAGCCCAGATCCTGGTTTCTGAGGTCTAAATCACTGAACTGGTCTAGGCCAGATCCTGGTGTCTGAGATCTAAAATCCCTGAACTGGTTGTCTTTTATCCCAGATCCTGGTGCCTGAGGTCTAAAATCACTAAAGTGGTTCTCTTAGGTCAGATAGGCCAGATCCTGGTGTCTGAGATCCAAATTGCTGATTCTCTTTTAGCCCAGATCCTGGTGTCTGATGTCTAAAATCTCTGAAGTGGTTCTCTTCTAGGTCAGATCCTGGTGCCTGAGGTCTAAAATCTCTGTTCTCTTTAGCCCAGATCCTGGTGTCTGAGGTCTAAAATCACTGAAGTGGTTCTTTCTAGGCCAGATCCTGGTGTCTGAGATCCAAAATCGCTGGTTCACTTCTAGGCCAGATCCCAGTGCCTGAGATGTAAAATGACTGAACTGGTTCTTTTTAGCCCAGATCCTGGTGTCTGAGGTCCAAAATCACTGAACTGGTTCTCTTTCAGCCTGATCCTGGTTTCTGAGGTCTAAAATCACTGAACTGGTTCTCTTTATCCAGAATCCTGGTTTCTGAGGTCTAAAATCACTGAAGTGGTTCTTTTCTAAGCCAGATCCTGGGTCTGAGATCCAAAATCTCTGGTGTTCTCTTCTAGGCCAGATCCTGGTGTCTGAGGTCAAAATCCATGCTGGGGTTCTTTCAAGGCCTCATCCTTATGTCTGACATCTAAAATCCCTTAACAAGTTCTCTTCTAGGCCAGATCCTGGTGATCTGAGGTCTAAAATCACTGAATTGGTTCTCTTTCTAGGCCAGATCCTTTTGTCTGATGTCTAAAATACTGAACTGGTTCTCTAGGCCAGATCCCATGTCTGAGGTCCAAAATCACTGAACTGGTTCTCTTTTAGCCCAGATCCTGGTGTCTGAGGTCTAAAATAACTGAAGTGGTCTCTTCTAAGGCAGATCCTGGTGTCTGAGATCCAAAATCTCTTGTTCTCTTCTAGGCCAGATGCTGGTGTGAGATCCAAAATCACTAGTTCTCTTCTAGGCCAGATCCTGGTGCCTGAGGTCTAAAATCTCTGAACTGGTTCTCTTTAGCCCAGATCCTGGTGTCTGAGGTCTAAAATCACTGAAGTGGTTCTTTTCTGAGCCAGATCCTGGTGCCTGAGGTCTAAAATCACTGAAAGGGTTCTCTTTAGCCCAGATCCGGGTGCCTGAGGTCTAAAATCACTGAACTCTAAGCGAGATCCGGGTGTCTGAGATCTAAAATCCCTGAACTGGTTGTTTTATCCCAGATCCTGGTGCCTGAGGTCTAAAATCACTGAACTGGTTCTCTTCTAGGTCAGATCCTGGTGTGAGATCCAAAATCACTGGTGGTTCTTTTCTAGGCCAGATCCTGGTGTCTGAGATCCAAAATCACTGAAGTGGTTCTTTTTAGCCAGATCCTGGTGTCTGATGTCTAAAATCTCTGAAGTGGTTCTCTTTAGGTCAGATCCTGGTGTCTGAGATCCAAATCGCTGGTTCTCTTTCTAGGCCAGATCCCATTGCCTGAGGTCTAAAATCACTAAACTGCTTCTCTTTAGCCCAGATCCTGGTGTCTGAGGTCTAAAATCACTGAAGTGGTTCTCTTCTAAGCCAGATCCTGGTGTCTGAGGTCTAAAATCACTGAAGTGGTTCTCTTCTAGGCCAGATCCTGGTGTGAGATCCAAAATCTCTTGTTCTCTTCTAGGCCAGATCCTGGTATCTGAGATCCAAAATCTCTGGTCCTCTTCTAGGCCAGATCCTGGTGCCTGAGGTCTAAAAATCACTGAAGTGGTTCTCTTCTAAGCCAGATCCTGTGTCTGAGATCCAAAATCATGGTTCTCTTCTAGGCCAGATCCGGTGTCTGAGATCCAAAATCGCTGGTTCTCTTCTAGGCCAGATCCTGGTGTCTGAGGATCCAAAATCGCTGGTTCTCTTCTAAGGCCAGATCCTGGTGTCTGAGGTCTAAAATCACTGAAGTGGTTCTCCTCTAGGCCAGATCCTGGTGTCTGAGATCCAAAATCTCTGGTTCTCTTCTAGGCCACATCCCGGTGCCTGAGATCTAAAATCACTGAACTGGTTCTCTTTAGCCCAGATCCTGGTGTCTGAGGTCTAAAATCACTGAAGTGGTTCTTTTCTAAGCCAGATCCTGGTGTCTGAGATCCAAAATCGCTGGAGTCTTCCTTCTGGGCCAGATCCCGGTGCCTGAGACCTAAAATCACTGAAGTGGTTCTTTTTAGCCCAGATCCTGGGTGTCTGGGGTCAAAAATCACTGAAGTGGTTCTCTTCTAGGCCAGATCCTTATGTCTGAGGTCTAAAATCACTGAAGTGGTTCTCTTCTAGGTCAGATCATGGTGTCGGAGATCCAAAATCGCTGGTTCTCTTCTAAGCCAGATCCTGGTGTCTCAGGTCTAAAATCACTGATGTGGTTCTCTTCTAGGCCAGATCCAAGTGCCTGAAGTCTAAAATCACTGAACTGGTCCTCTTTTAGCCCAGATCCTGATGTCTGAGGTCTAAAATCACTGAAGTGGTTCTGAGGCCAGATCCTGGTGTCTGAGATCCAAAATCTGAACTGGTTCTCTTCTAGGCCAGATCCTGGTGTTTCTGAGATCTAAAATCACTAAAAGTGGTTCTCTTCTAGGCCAGGTCCTTGTGTCTGAGATCCAAAATCACGGGTCCTCTTCTAGGCCAGATCCTGGTGTCTGAGATCCAAAACTGGTTCTATTCTAGGCCAGATCCTGGTGCCTGAGATCTAAAATCACTGAACTGGTGAATCTCTTTTAGCCAGATCCTGGTGTCTGTGGTCTAAAATCACTGAACTGGTTCTTTTCTAAGCCAGATCCTGGTGTCTGAGGTCTAAAATCACTGAACTGGTTCTCTTCTAGGAAGATCCTGGTGTCTGTGGTCTAAAATCACTGAAGTGGTTCTTTTCTAAGCCAGATCCTGGTGTCTGAGGTCTAAAATCACTGAAGTGGTTCTCTTCTAGGCCAGATCCTGGTGTCTGAGATCCAAAATCACTGAAGTGGTTCTTTTCTATGCCAGATCCTGGTGTCTGAGGTCTAAAATCACTGAAGTGGTTCTCCTCTAGGCCAGATCCTGGTGTCTGAGATCCAAAATCTCTGGTTCTCTTCTAGGCCACATCCCGGTGCCTGAGATCTAAAATCACTGAACTGGTTCTCTTTTAGCCCAGATCCTGGTGTCTGAGGTCTAAAATCACGGAAGTGGTTCTCTTCTAGGCCAGATCCTGATGTCTGAGGTCTAAAATCACTGAAGTGGTTCTCTTCTAGGCCAGATCCTGGTGTCTGAGATCCAAAATCGCTGGTTTCTTTTCTAGGCCAGATCCTGGTGTCTGAGATCCAAAATCACTGAACTGGTTCTCTTCTAGGCCAGATCCTGTTGTCTGAGGTCTAAAATCACTGAAGTGGTTCTCTTCTAGGCCAGGTCCTTGTGTCTGAGATCCAAAATCACGGGTCCTCTTCCAGGCCAGATCCTGGTGTCTGAGATCCAAAATCGCTGGTTCTATTCTAGGCCAGATCCTGGTGCCTGAGATCTAAAATCACTGAACTGGTCCTCTTTTAGACCAGATCCTGGTGTCTGTGGTCTAAAATCACTGAAGTGGTTCTTTTCTAAGCCAGATCCTGGTGTCTGAGGTCTAAAATCACTGAACTGGTTCTCTTCTAGGACAGATCCTGGTGTCTGTGGTCTAAAATCACTGAAGTGGTTCTTTTCTAAGCCAGATCCTGGTGTCTGAGGTCTAAAATCACTGAAGTGGTTCTCTTCTAGGCCAGATCCTGGTGTCTGAGATCCAAAATCACTGAAGTGGTTCTTTTCTAAGCCAGATCCTGGTGTCTGAGGTCTAAAATCACTGAAGTGGTTCTTTCTAAGCCAGATCCTGGTGCCTGAGATCTAAAATCACTGAACTGGTTCTCTTTTAGCCCAGATCCTGGTGTCTGAGATCCAAAATCGCTGGTTCTCTTGTAGGCCAGATCCCAGCGCCTGAGGTCTAAAATCACTGCACTGCTTCTCTTTTAGCCCAGATCCTGGTGTCTGAGGTCTAAAATCACTGAAGTGGTTCTCTTCTAGGCCAGATCCTGGTGTCTGAGGTCTAAAATCACTGAAGTGGTTCTCTTCTAAGCCAGATCCAGGTGTCTGAGGTCTAAAATCACTGAAGTGGTTCTCTTCTAAGCCAGATCCTGATGTCTGAGGTCTAAAATCACTGAAGTGGTTCTCTTCTAGGCCAGATCCTGGTGTCTGAGATCCAAAATCGCTGGTTCTCTTCTAGGCCAGATCCTGGTGTCTGAGATCCAAAATCACTGAACTGGTTCTCTTCTAGGCCAGATCCTGCTGTCTGAGGTCTAAAATCACTGAAGTGGTTCTCTTCTAAGCCAGGTCCTTGTGTCTGAGATCCAAAATCACGGGTCCTCTTCTAGGCCAGATCCCGGAGTCTGAGATCCAAAATCGCTGGTTCTATTCTAGGCCAGATCCTGGTGCCTGAGGTCTAAAATCACTGAACTGGTCCTCTTTTAGACCAGATCCTGGTGTCTGTGGTCTAAAATCACAGAAGTGGTTCTTTTCTAAGCCAGATCCTGGTGTCTGAGGTCTAAAATCACTGAAGTGGTTCTCTTCTAGGCCAGATCCGGTGCCTAAGGTCTCAAATCACTGAAGTGGTTCTCTTCTAGGCCAGGTCCTGGTGTCTGAGGTCTAAAATCACTGAAGTGGTTCTCTTTTAGGCCAGATCCTGATGTCTGAGGTCTAAAATCACTGAAGTGGTTCTCTTCTAGGCCAGATCCTGGTGTCTGAGATCCAAAATCGCTGGTTTTCTTCTAGGCCAGATGCTGGTGTCTGAGATCCAAAATCACTGAACTGGTTCTCTTCTAGGCCAGATCCTGTTGTCTGAGGTCTAAAATCACTGAAGTGGTTCTCTTCTAGGCCAGGTCCTTGTGTCTGAGATCCAAAATCACGGGTCCTCTTCTAGGCCAGATCCTGGTGTCTGAGATCCAAAATCGCTGGTTCTATTCTAGGCCAGATCCTGGTGCCTGAGATCTAAAATCACTGAACTGGTTCTCTTTTAGCCCAGATCCTGGTGTCTGAGGTCTAAAATCACTGAAGTGGTTCTCTTCTAGGCCAGATCCTGGTGTCTGAGGTCTAAAATCACTGAAGTGGTTCTCTTCTAAGCCAGATCCTGGTGTCTGAGGTCTAAAATCACTGAAGTGGTTCTCTTCTAAGCCAGATCCTGGTGTCTGAGGTCTAAAATCACTGAACTGGTTCTCTTCTAGGACAGATCCTGGTGTCTGTGGTCTAAAATCACTGAAGTGGTTCTCTTCTAGGCCAGATCCTGGTGTCTGAGATCCAAAATCACTGAAGTGGTTCTTTTCTACGCCAGATCCTGGTGTCTGAGGTCTAAAATCACTGAAGTGGTTCTTTTCTAAGCCAGATCCTGGTGCCTGAGATCTAAAATCACTGAACTGGTTCTCTTTTAGCCCAGATCCTGGTGTCTGAGATCCAAAATCGCTGGTTCTCTTGTAGGCCAGATCCCAGCGCCTGAGGTCTAAAATCACTGCACTGCTTCTCTTTTAGCCCAGATCCTGGTGTCTGAGGTCTAAAATCACTGAAGTGGTTCTCTTCTAGGACAGATCCTGGTGTCTGAGGTCTAAAATCACTGAAGTGGTTCTCTTCTAAGCCAGATCCAGGTGTCTGAGGTCTAAAATCACTGAAGTGGTTCTCTTCTAAGCCAGATCCTGATGTCTGAGGTCTAAAATCACTGAAGTGGTTCTCTTCTAAGCCAGATCCTGGTGTCTGAGATCCAAAATCACTGAACTGGTTCTCTTCTAGGCCAGATCCTGTTGTCTGAGGTCTAAAATCACTGAAGTGGTTCTCCTCTAGGCCAGATCCTGGTGTCTGAGATCCAAAATCTCTGGTTCTCTTCTAGGCCACGTCCCGGTGCCTGAGATCTAAAATCACTGAACTGGTTCTCTTTTAGCCCAGATCCTGGTGTCTGAGGTCTAAAATCACTGACGTGGTTCTTTTCTAAGCCAGATCCTGGTGTCTGAGATCCAAAATCGCTGGTTCTCTTCTAGGCCAGTTTCAGGGTCCGGAGACATTAGATGTCTCGGTCCGGCGACACAGTTCTTTTAAATATTCCCGTGTTGTGAAATTAAAGGCACAAACGAGGCCAAAGTATCAACAGCTAGACTATTTATTAGATAAAGTGGACATAAGAAGGGAGAGGGAGAAAAAGAGAGAGAGAGAGAGACGAGAGATAGAAGAGGAAAGGAAAAATAAAAGGGAGAGAGAGAGAGAGAGAGAGAGAGAGAGAAGAGGGAAGGAATTAGAAGGAGAAAAAGAGATTATATTACCAACGGTCAGGGGTGGTGAGAGTCCAAGATCGTTGCGTTGCCCGTGATGTTATGGTGCCGTCTTCTCTCTTCTTCTTTGACAGTGTCACTCAAGTCTTTTATACAGTTTTTAGTCCTCAGGCAGGTCAGGTATTTCAGAGGCAAGGAAATAATCCAGGTATCTGTTCCCCGGAAATCTGTGTATGTGGGCAAGACTTCTGGATGGGGGTGAGGGGGCCTCCGTCCCCCTCCATTCAGACAAGTCCTGCCACATTCCTTTACACAGGTGGTGGAAACCATAGTATCACCCTGCCCAGAAAGCCTGATGGCTGGGTCCTTGGGTCCATTGTTGTAGTCGGTGTTATCACGATGCAATCACAAGCTGATTTGCATCCAGGATTGGTCGTGATGGCTGGGTCCTGAAGGTCCATTGTTGTAGTCCGGGTGTTATCGATGCAATCACAAGCTGATTTGCATCCAAGATTGGTCACTTTATCTTTGTTGATTTACATTAAGAGAGACAAACTTGTCGTCTTCCACAGCCAGATCCCGGTGCCTAAGGTCTAAAATCACTGAAGTGGTTCTCTTCTAGGCCAGATCCTGTTGTCTGAGGTCTAAAATCACTGAAGTGGTTCTCTTCTAGGCCAGGTCCTTGTGTCTGAGATCCAAAATCACGGGTCCTCTTCTAGGCCAGATCCTGGTGTCTGAGATCCAAAATCGCTGGTTCTATTCTAGGCCAGATCCTGGTGCCTGAGATCTAAAATCACTGAACTGGTCCTCTTTTAGAGCAGATCCTGGTGTCTGAGGTCTAAAATCACTGAAGTGGTTCTCTTCTAGGACAGATCCTGGTGTCTGTGGTCTAAAATCACTGAAGTGGTTCTTTTCTAAGCCAGATCCTGGTGTCTGAGGTCTAAAATCACTGAAGTGGTTCTCTTCTAGGCCAGATCCTGGTGTCTGAGATCCAAAATCACTGAAGTGGTTCTTTTCTAAGCCAGATCCTGGTGTCTGAGGTCTAAAATCACTGAAGTGGTTCTTTTCTAAGCCAGATCCTGGTGCCTGAGATCTAAAATCACTGAACTGGTTCTCTTTTAGCCCAGATCCTGGTGTCTGAGATCCAAAATCGCTGGTTCTCTTGTAGGCCAGATCCCAGCGCCTGAGGTCTAAAATCACTGCACTGCTTCTCTTTTAGCCCAGATCCTGGTGTCTGAGGTCTAAAATCACTGAAGTGGTTCTCTTCTAGGCCAGATCATGGTGTCTGAGGTCTAAAATCACTGAAGTGGTTCTCTTCTAAGCCAGATCCAGGTGTCTGAGGTCTAAAATCACTGAAGTGGTTCTCTTCTAAGCCAGATCCTGATGTCTGAGGTCTAAAATCACTGAAGTGGTTCTCTTCTAGGCCAGATCCTGGTGTCTGAGATCCAAAATCGCTGGTTCTCTTCTAGGCCAGATCCTGGTGTCTGAGATCCAAAATCACTGAACTGGTTCTCTTCTAGGCCAGATCCTGCTGTCTGAGGTCTAAAATCACTGAAGTGGTTCTCTTCTAAGCCAGGTCCTTGTGTCTGAGATCCAAAATCACGGGTCCTCTTCTAGGCCAGATCCTGGTGTCTGAGATCCAAAATCGCTGGTTCTATTCTAGGCCAGATCCTGGTGCCTGAGGTCTAAAATCACTGAACTGGTCCTCTTTTAGACCAGATCCTGGTGTCTGTGGTCTAAAATCACAGAAGTGGTTCTTTTCTAAGCCAGATCCTGGTGTCTGAGGTCTAAAATCACTGAAGTGGTTCTCTTCTAGGCCAGATCCCGGTGCCTAAGGTCTCAAATCACTGAAGTGGTTCTCTTCTAGGCCAGATCCTGGTGTCTGAGGTCTAAAATCACTGAAGTGGTTCTCTTCTAGGCCAGATCCTGGTGTCTGAGGTCTAAAATCACTGAAGTGGTTCTCTTCTAGGCCAGATCCTGATGTCTGAGGTCTAAAATCACTGAAGTGGTTCTCTTCTAGGCCAGATCCTGGTGTCTGAGATCCAAAATCGCTGGTTCTCTTCTAGGCCAGATGCTGGTGTCTGAGATCCAAAATCACTGAACTGGTTCTCTTCTAGGCCAGATCCTGGTGTCTGAGATCCAAAATCGCTGGTTCTCTTCTAGGCCAGATGCTGGTGTCTGAGATCCAAAATCACTGAACTGGTTCTCTTCTAGGCCAGATCCTGTTGTCTGAGGTCTAAAATCACTGAAGTGGTTCTCTTCTAGGCCAGGTCCTTGTGTCTGAGATCCAAAATCACGGGTCCTCTTCTAGGCCAGATCCTGGTGTCTGAGATCCAAAATCGCTGGTTCTATTCTAGGCCAGATCCTGGTGCCTGAGATCTAAAATCACTGAACTGGTCCTCTTGTAGACCAGATCCTGGTGTCTGTGGTCTAAAATCACTGAAGTGGTTCTTTTCTAAGCCAGATCCTGGTGTCTGAGGTCTAAAATCACTGAACTGGTTCTCTTCTAGGACAGATCCTGGTGTCTGTGGTCTAAAATCACTGAAGTGGTTCTTTTCTAAGCCAGATCCTGGTGTCTGAGGTCTAAAATCACTGAACTGGTTCTCTTCTAGGACAGATCCTGGTGTCTGTGGTCTAAAATCACTGAAGTGGTTCTCTTCTAGGCCAGATCCTGGTGTCTGAGATCCAAAATCACTGAAGTGGTTCTTTTCTACGCCAGATCCTGGTGTCTGAGGTCTAAAATCACTGAAGTGGTTCTTTTCTAAGCCAGATCCTGGTGCCTGAGATCTAAAATCACTGAACTGGTTCTCTTTTAGCCCAGATCCTGGTGTCTGAGATCCAAAATCGCTGGTTCTCTTGTAGGCCAGATCCCAGCGCCTGAGGTCTAAAATCACTGCACTGCTTCTCTTGTAGCCAGATCCTGGTGTCTGAGGTCTAAAATCACTGAAGTGGTTCTCTTCTAAGCCAGATCCAGGTGTCTGAGGTCTAAAATCACTGAAGTGGTTCTCTTCTAAGCCAGATCCTGATGTCTGAGGTCTAAAATCACTGAAGTGGTTCTCTTCTAGGCCAGATCCTGGTGTCTGAGATCCAAAATCACTGAACTGGTTCTCTTCTAGGCCAGATCCTGTTGTCTGAGGTCTAAAATCACTGAAGTGGTTCTCCTCTAGGCCAGATCCTGGTGTCTGAGGTCTAAAATCACTGAAGTGGTTCTCTTCTAGGCCAGATCCTGGTGTCTGAGGTCTAAAATCACTGAACTGGTTCTCTTTTAGCCCAGATCCTGGTGTCTGAGGTCTAAAATCACTGACGTGGTTCTTTTCTAAGCCAGATCCTGGTGTCTGAGATCCAAAATCGCTGGTTCTCTTCTAGGCCAGATCCCGGTGCCTGAGGTCTAAAATCACTGAAATGGTTCTCTTCTAGGCCAGATCCTGGTGTCTGAGGTCTAAAATCACTGAAGTGGTTCTCTTCTAGGCCAGATCCTGGTGTCTGAGATCCAAAATCACTGAACTGGTTCTCTTCTAGGCCAGATCCTGTTGTCTGAGGTCTAAAATCACTGACGTGGTTCTTTTCTAAGCCAGATCCTGGTGTCTGAGATCCAAAATCGCTGGTTCTCTTCTAGGCCAGTGTCAGGGTCCGGAGACATTAGATGTCTCGGTCCGGAGACACAGTTCTTTTAAATATTCCCGTGTTGTGAAATTAAAGGCACAAACGAGGCCAAAGTATCAACAGCTAGACTATTTATTAGATAAAGTGGACATAAGAAGGGAGAGGGAGAAAAGAGAGAGAGAGAGAGAGACGAGAGATAGAAGAGGAAAGGGAAAAATAAAGAGGGAGAGAGAGAGAGAGAGAGAGAGAGGAAGGGTAGAAGGAGAAAAGAGATTATATTACCAACGGTCAGGGGTGGTGAGAGTCCAAGATGCGTTGCGTTGCCCGTGATGTTATGGTGCCGTCTTCTCTCTTCTTCTTTGACAGTGTCACTCAAGTCTTTTATACAGTTTTTTAGTCCTCAGGCAGGTCAGGTATTTCAGAGGCAAGGAAATAATCCAGGTATCTGTTCCCCCGGAAATCTGTGTATGTGGGCAAGACTTCTGGATGGGGGTGAGGGGGCCTCCGTCCCCCCTCCATTCAGACAAGTCCTGCCACATTCCTTTACACAGGTGGTGGAAACCATAGTATCACCCTGCCCAGAAAGCCTGATGGCTGGGTCCTTGGGTCCATTGTTGTAGTCCGGTGTTATCACGATGCAATCACAAGCTGATTTGCATCCAGGATTGGTCGTGATGGCTGGGTCCTTAGGTCCATTGTTGAAGTCGGGTGTTATCACGATGCAATCACAAGCTGATTTGCATCCAAGATTGGTCACTTTATCTTTGTTGATTTACATTAAGAGAGACAAACTTGTCGTCTTCACAGCCAGATCCCGGTGCCTAAGGTCTAAAATCACTGAAGTGGTTCTCTTCTAGGCCAGATCCTGGTGTCTGAGGTCTAAAATCACTGAAGTGGTTCTCTTCTAGGCCAGGTCCTTGTGTCTGAGATCCAAAATCACGGGTCCTCTTCTAGGCCAGATCCTGGTGTCTGAGATCCAAAATCGCTGGTTCTATTCTAGGCCAGATCCTGGTGCCTGAGATCTAAAATCACTGAACTGGTCCTCTTTTAGAGCAGATCCTGGTGTCTGAGGTCTAAAATCACTGAAGTGGTTCTCTTCTAGGACAGATCCTGGTGTCTGTGGTCTAAAATCACTGAAGTGGTTCTTTTCTAAGCCAGATCCTGGTGTCTGAGGTCTAAAATCACTGAAGTGGTTCTCTTCTAGGCCAGATCCTGGTGTCTGAGATCCAAAATCACTGAAGTGGTTCTTTTCTAAGCCAGATCCTGGTGTCTGAGGTCTAAAATCACTGAAGTGGTTCTTTTCTAAGCCAGATCCTGGTGCCTGAGATCTAAAATCACTGAACTGGTTCTCTTTTAGCCCAGATCCTGGTGTCTGAGATCCAAAATCGCTGGTTCTCTTGTAGGCCAGATCCCAGTGCCTGAGGTCTAAAATCACTGCACTGCTTCTCTTTTAGCCCAGATCCTGGTGTCTGAGGTCTAAAATCACTGAAGTGGTTCTCTTCTAGGCCAGATCATGGTGTCTGAGGTCTAAAATCACTGAAGTGGTTCTCTTCTAAGCCAGATCCAGGTGTCTGAGGTCTAAAATCACTGAAGTGGTTCTCTTCTAAGCCAGATCCTGATGTCTGAGGTCTAAAATCACTGAAGTGGTTCTCTTCTAGGCCAGATCCTGGTGTCTGAGATCCAAAATCGCTGGTTCTCTTCTAGGCCAGATCCTGGTGTCTGAGATCCAAAATCACTGAACTGGTTCTCTTCTAGGCCAGATCCTGTTGTCTGAGGTCTAAAATCACTGAAGTGGTTCTCTTCTAAGCCAGGTCCTTGTGTCTGAGATCCAAAATCACGGGTCCTCTTCTAGGCCAGATCCTGGTGTCTGAGATCCAAAATCGCTGGTTCTATTCTAGGCCAGATCCTGGTGCCTGAGGTCTAAAATCACTGAACTGGTCCTCTTTTAGACCAGATCCTGGTGTCTGTGGTCTAAAATCACTGAAGTGGTTCTTTTCTAAGCCAGATCCTGGCGTCTGAGGTCTAAAATCACTGAACTGGTTCTCTTCTAGGACAGATCCTGGTGTCTGTGGTCTAAAATCACTGAAGTGGTTCTTTTCTAAGCCAGATCCTGGTGTCTGAGGTCTAAAATCACTGAAGTAGTTCTCTTCTAGGCCAGATCCTGGTGTCTGATATCCAAAATCACTCTAGTGGTTCTTTTCTAAGCCAGATCCTGGTGTCTGAGGTCTAAAATCACTGAAGTGGTTCTTTTCTAAGCCACATCCTGGTGCCTGAGATCTAAAATCACTGAAGTGTTTCTCTTTTAGCCCAGATCCTGGTGTCTGAGATCCAAAATTTCTGGTTCTCTTGTAGGCCAGATCCCATTGCTTGAGGTCTAAAATCACTGAACTGCTTCTCTTTTAGCCCAGATCCTGGTGTCTGAGGTCTAAAATCACTGAAGTGGTTCGCTTCTAGGCCAGATCCTGGTGTCTGTGGTCTAAAATCACTGAAGTGGTTCTCTTCTAGGCCAGATCCTGGTGTCTGAGATCCAAAATCGCTGGTTCTCTTCTAAGCCAGATCCTGGTGTATGAAGTCTAAAATCACTGAAGTGGTTCTCTTCTAGGCCAGATCCTGCTGTCTGAGATCCAAAATTGCTGGTTCTCTTCTAGGTCAGATCCCTGTGCCTGAGGTCTAAAATCACTGAACTGGTCCTCTTTTAGCCCAGATGCGGGTGTCTGAGGTCTAAAATCACTGAAGTGGTTCTCTTCTAAGCCAGATCCTGGTGTCTGAGATCCAAAATCGCTGGTTTTCTTCTAGGCCAGATCCCGGTGCCTAAGGTCTAAAATCACTGAAGTGCTTCTCTTCTAGGCCAGATCCTGGTGTCTGAGGTCTAAAATCACTGAAGTGGTTCTCCTCTAGGCCAGATCCTGGTGTCTGAGATCCAAAATCTCTGGTTCTCTTCTAGGCCACATCCCGGTGACTGAGATCTAAAATCACTGAACTGGTTCTCTTTTAGCCCAGATCCTGGTGTCTGAGGTCTAACATCACTGACGTGGTTCTTTTCTAAGCCAGATCCTGGTGTCTGAGATCCAAAATCGCTGGTTCTCTTCTAGGCCAGATCCCGGTGCCTAAGGTCTAAAATCACTGAAGTGGTTCTCTTCTAGGCCAGATCCTGGTGTCTGAGGTCTAAAATCACTGACGTCGTTCTCTTCTAGGCCAGATCCTGGTGTCTGATATCCAAAATCACTCTAGTGGTTCTTTTCTAAGCCAGATCCTGTTGTCTGAGGTCTAAAATCACTGAAGTGGTTCTTTTCTAAGCCACATCCTGGTGCCTGAGATCTAAAATCACTGAAGTGTTTCTCTTTTAGCCCAGATCCTGGTGTCTGAGAAACAAAATCGCTGGTTCTCTTGTAGGCCAGATCCCATTGCTTGAGGTCTAAAATCACTGAACTGGTTCTCTTTTAGCCCAGATCCTGGTGTCTGAGGTCTAAAATCACTGAAGTGGTTCGCTTCTAGGCCAGATCCTGGTGTCTGTGGTCTAAAATCACTGAAGTGGTTCTCTTCTAGGCCAGATCCTGGTGTCTGAGATCCAAAATCGCTGGTTCTCTTCTAAGCCAGATCCTGGTGTCTGAAGTCTAAAATCACTGAACTGGTTCTCTTCTAGGCCAGATCCTGGTGTGAGATCCAAAATCTCTGGTCCTCTTCTAGGCCAGATCCTGGTATCTAAGATCCAAAATCTCTGGTCCTCTTCTAGGACAGATCCTGGTTACTGAGGTCTAAAATCACTGGGGTGGTTCTCTTCTAAGCCAGATCCTGGTGTCTGAGATCCAAAATCGCTGGTTCTCTTCTAGGCCAGATCCCGGTGCCTAAGGTCTAAAATCACTGAAGTGGTTCTCTTCTAAGCCAGATCCTGGTGTCTGAGATCCAAAATCGCTGGTTCTCTTCTAAGCCAGATCCTGGTGTCTGAGGTCTAAAATCACTGAAGTGGTTCTCCTCTAGGCCAGATCCTGGTGTCTGAGATCCAAAATCGCTGGTTCTCTTCTAGGCCACATCCCGGTGCCTGAGATCTAAAATCACTGAACTGGTTCTCTTTTAGCCCAGATCCTGGTGTCTGAGGTCTAAAATCACTGACGTGGTTCTTTTCTAAGCCAGATCCTGGTGTCTGAGATCCAAAATCGCTGGTTCTCTTCTAGGCCAGATCCCGGTGCCTAAGGTCTAAAATCACTGAAGTGGTTCTCTTCTAGGCCAGATCCTGGTGTCTGAGGTCTAAAATCACTGAAGTAGTTCTCTTCTAGGCCAGATCCTGGTGTCTGATATCCAAAATCACTCTAGTGGTTCTTTTCTAAGCCAGATCCTGGTGTCTGAGGTCTAAAATCACTGAAGTGGTTCTTTTCTAAGCCAGATCCTGGTGCCTGAGATCTAAAATCACTGAAGTGTTTCTCTTTTAGCCCAGATCCTGGTGTCTGAGATCCAAAATCGCTGGTTCTCTTGTAGGCCAGATCCCATTGCTTGAGGTCTAAAATCACTGAACTGCTTCTCTTTTAGCCCAGATCCTGGTGTCTGAGGTCTAAAATCACTGAAGTGGTTCTCTTCTAGGCCAGATCCTGGTGTCTGAGATCCAAAATCGCTGGTTCTCTTCTAAGCCAGATCCTGGTGTCTGAAGTCTAAAATCACTGAACTGGTTCTCTTCTAGGCCAGATCCTGGTGTGAGATCCAAAATATCTGGTCCTCTTCTAGGCCAGATCCTGGTTACTGAGGTCTAAAATCACTGGGGTGGTTCTCTTCTAAGCCAGATCCTGGTGTCTGAGATCCAAAATCGCTGGTTCTCTTCTAGGCCAGATCCCGGTGCCTAAGGTCTAAAATCACTGAAGTGGTTCTCTTCTAGGCCAGATCCTGGTGTCTGAGATCCAAAATCGCTGGTTCTCTTCTAAGCCAGATCCTGGTGTCTGAGGTCTAAAATCACTGAAGTGGTTCTCCTCTAGGCCAGATCCTGGTGTCTGAGATCCAAAATCTCTGGTTCTCTTCTAGGCCACATCCCGGTGCCTGAGATCTAAAATCACTGAACTGGTTCTCTTTTAGCCCAGATCCTGGTGTCTGAGGTCTAAAATCACTGACGTGGTTCTTTTCTAAGCCAGATCCTGGTGTCTGAGATCCAAAATCGCTGGTTCTCTTCTAGGCCAGATCCCGGTGCCTAAGGTCTAAAATCACTGAAGTGGTTCTCTTCTAGGCCAGATCCTGGTGTCTGAGGTCTGAAATTACTGAAGTGGTTCTCTTCTAGGCCAGATCCTGATGTCTGAGGTCTAAAATCACTGAAGTGGTTCTCTTCTAGGCCAGATCATGGTGTCTGAGATCCAAAATCGCTGGTTCTCTTGTAGGCCAGATCCTGGTGTCTGAGATCCAAAATCACTGAACTGGTTCTCTTCTAGGACAGATCCTGTTGTCTGAGGTCTAAAATCACTGAAGTGGTTCTCTTCTAGGCCAGGTCCTTGTGTCTGAGATCCAAAATCACGGGTCCTCTTCTAGGCCAGATCCTGGTGTCTGAGATCCAAAATTGCTGGTTCTCTTCTAGGCCAGATCCTGGTGCCTGAGATCTAAAATCACTGAACTGGTCCTCTTTTAGACCAGATCCTGGTGTCTGTGGTCTAAAATCACTGAAGTGGTTCTTTTCTAAGCCAGATCCTGGTGTCTGAGGTCTAAAATCACTGAACTGGTTCTCTTCTAGGACAGATCCTGGTGTCTGTGGTCTAAAATCACTGAAGTGGTTCTTTTCTAAGCCAGATCCTGGTGTCTGAGGTCTAAAATCACTGAAGTGGTTCTCTTCAAGGCCAGATCCTGGTGTCTGAGATCCAAAATCACTGAAGTGGTTCTTTTCTAAGCCAGATCCTGGTGTCTGAGGTCTAAAATCACTGAAGTGGTTCTTTTCTAAGCCAGATCCTGGTGCCTGAGATCTAAAATCACTGAACTGGTTCTCTTTTAGCCCAGATCCTGGTGTCTGAGATCCAAAATCGCTGGTTCTCTTGTAGGCCAGATCCCAGCGCCTGAGGTCTAAAATCACCGCACTGCTTCTCTTTTAGCCCAGATCCTGGTGTCTGAGGTCTAAAATCACTATAGTGGTTCTCTTCTAGGCCAGATCCTGATGTCTGAGGTCTAAAATCACTGAAGTGTTTCTCTTCTAGGCCAGATCCTGGTGTCTGAGATCCAAAATCGCTGGTTCTCTTCTAGGCCAGATCCTGGTGTCTGAGATCCAAAATCACTGAACTGGTTCTCTTCTAGGCCAGATCCTGTTGTCTGAGGTCTAAAATCACTGAAGTGGTTCTCTTCTAAGCCAGGTCCTTGTGTCTGAGATCCAAAATCACGGGTCCTCTTCTAGGCCAGATCCTGGTGTCTGAGATCCAAAATCGCTGGTTCTATTCTAGGCCAGATCCTGGTGCCTGAGGTCTAAAATCACTGAACAGGTCCTCTTTTAGACCAGATCCTGGTGTCTGTGGTCTAAAATCACTGAAGTGGTTCTTTTCTAAGCCAGATCCTGGTGTCTGAGGTCTAAAATCACTGAACTGGTTCTCTTCTAGGACAGATCCTGCTGTCTGTGGTCTAAAATCACTGAAGTGGTTCTTTTCTAAGCCAGATCCTGGTGTCTGAGGTCTAAAATCACTGAAGTAGTTCTCTTCTAGGCCAGATCCTGGTGTCTGATATCCAAAATCACTCTAGTGGTTCTTTTCTAAGCCAGATCCTGGTGTCTGAGGTCTAAAATCACTGAAGTGGTTCTTTTCTAAGCCAGATCCTGGTGCCTGAGATCTAAAATCACTGAACTGGTTCTCTTTTAGCCCAGATCCTGGTGTCTGAGGTCTAAAATCACTGAAGTGGTTCTCTTCTAAGCCAGATCCAGGTGTCTGAGGTCTAAAACCACTGAAGTGGTTCTCTTCTAAGCCAGATCCTGGTGTCTGAGGTCTAAAATCACTGAAGTGGTTCTCTTCTAAGCCAGATCCTGGTGTCTGAGGTCTAAAGTCACTGAAGTGGTTCTCTTCTAAGCCAGATCCCGGTGCCTGAGGTCTAAAATCACTAAAGTGGTTCTCTTCTAGGCCAGATCCTGGTGTGAGATCCAAAATCTCTGGTCCTCTTCTAGGCCAGATCCTGGTATCTAACATCCAATATCTCTGGTCCTCGTGTTGGACAGATCCTGGTGTCTGAGGTCTAAAATCTCTTGTTCTCTTCTAGGCCAGATCCTGGTGTCTGACATCCAAGATCGCTGGTTCTCTTCTAGGCCAGATCCCGGTGCCTGAGGTCTAAAATCACTGAAATGTTTCTCTTCTAGGCCAGATCCTGGTATCTAAGATCCAAAATCTCTGGTCCTCTTCTAGGACAGATCCTGGTGTCTGAGGTCTAAAATCACTGAGGTGGTTCTCTTCTAAGCCAGATCCTGGTGTCTGAGGTCTAAAATCTCTTGTTCTCTTCAAGGCCAGATCCTGGTGTCTGAGATCCAAAATCGCTGGTTCTCTTCTAGGCCAGATCCCGGTGCCTGAGGTCTAAAATCACTGAAGTGGTTCTCTTCTAGGCCAGATCCTGGTGTCTGAGGTCTAAAATCACTGAAGTGGTTCTCTTCTAGGCCAGGTCCTTGTGTCTGAGATCCAAAATCACGGGTCCTCTTCTAGGCCAGATCCTGGTGTCTGAGGTCTAAAATCACTGAAGTGGTTCTCTTCTAGGCCAGGTCCTTGTGTCTGAGATCCAAAATCACGGGTCCTCTTCTAGGCCAGATCCTGGTTTCTGAAATCCAAAATCGCTGGTTCTATTCTAGGCTAGATCCCGGTGCCTGAGGTCTAAAAGCACTGAGCTGGTTCTCTTTTAGCCCAGATCCTGGTGTCTGAGGTCTAAAATCACTGAAGTGGTTCTTTTCTAAGCCAGATCCTGGTGTCTGAGGTCTAAAATCACTGAAGTGGTTCTCTTCTAGGCCAGATCCTGGTGTCTGAGATCCAAAATCACTGAAGTGGTTCTTTTCTAAGCCAGATCCTGGTGTCTGAGGTCTAAAATCACTGAAGTGGTTCTCTTCTAGGCCAGATCCTGGTGTCTGAGATCCAAAATCACTGAAGTGGTTCTTTTCTAAGCCAGATCCTGGTGTCTGAGGTCTAAAATCACTGAACTGGTTCTCTTCTAGGCCAGATCATGGTGTCTGAGATCCAAAATCTCTGGTTCTCTTGTAGGCCAGATCCCAGTGCCTGAGGTCTAAAATCACTGAACTGCTTCTCTTTTAGCCCAGATCCTGGTGTCTGAGGTCTAAAATCACTGAAGTGGTTCTCTTCTAGGCCAGATCCTGGTGTCTGAGGTCTAAAATCACTGAAGTGGTTCTCTTCTAAGCCAGACCCAGGAGTCTGAGGTCTAAAATCACTGAAGTGGTTCTGTTCTAGGCCAGATCCTGGTGTCTGAGGTCTAAAGTCACTGAAGTGGTTCTCTTCTAGGCCAGATCCTGGTGTCTGAGATCCAAAATTGCTGGTTCTCTTCTAGGCCAGATCCCTGTGCCTGAGGTCTAAAATCACTGAAGTGGTTCTCTTCTAGGCCAGATCCTGATGTCTGAGGTCTAAATTCACTGAAGTGGTTCTCTTCTAGGCCAGATCCTGGTGTCTGAGATCCAAAATCTCTTGTTCTCTTCTAGGCCAGATGCTGGTGTGTGAGATCCAAAATCGCTGGTTCTCTTCTAGGCCAGATCCCGGTGCCTGAGGTCTAAAATCACTGATTCTCTTGTAGGCCAGATCCTGGTGTCTGAGATCCAAAATCGCTGGTTCACTTCTAGGCCAGATCCCAGTGCCTGAGATCTAAAATGACTGAACTGGTTCTCTTTTAGCCCAGATCCTGGTGTCTGAGGTCTAAAATCACTGAACTGGTTCTCTTTTAGCCTGGATCCTGGTTTCTGAGGTCTAAAATCACTGAACTGGTTCTCTTTTATCCCGAATCCTGGTTACTGAAGTCTAAAATCACTGAAGTGGTTCTCTTCTAAGCCAGATCCTGGTGTCTGTGGTCTAAAATCACTGAAGTGGTTCTCTTCTAAGCCAGATCCTGGTGTGAGATCCAAAATCTCTGGTGCTCCTCTAGGCAAGATCCTGGTGTCTGAGGTCGAAAATCCATGCTGGGGTTCTCTTCAAGGCCTCATCCTTATGTCTGACGTCTAAAATCCCTTTAACAAGACCTCTTCTAGGCCAGATCCTAGTGATTGAGCACTAAAATCATTGAATTGGTTCTCCTCTAGGCCAGATTCTTTTGTCTGATGTCTAAAGTTACTGAACTGGTTCTCTTCTAGGCCGGATCCTCATGACTGAGGTCTAAAATCACTGAACTGGTTCTCTTTTAGCCCAGATCCTGGTGTCTGAGGTCTGAAATAACTCAAGTGTTACTCTTCTAAGCCAGATCCTGGTGTCTGAGGTCTAAAATCTCTGAAGTGGTTCTCTTCTAGGTCAGATCCTGGTGCCTGAGGTCTAAAATCTCTTGTTCTCTTTCAGCCCAGATCCTGGTGTCTGAGATCCAAAATCGCTCGTTCACTTCTAGGCCAGATCCCGGTGCCTGAGGTCTAAAATCACAGAACTGGTTCTCTTTTCGCCCAGATCCTGGTGTCTGAGGTCTGAAATCACTGAAGTGGTTCTCTTCTAAGCCAGATCCTGGTGTCTGAGATCCAAAATTGCTGGTTCTCTTCTAGGCCAGTTCCTGGTGTCTGAGATCCATCATCTCTTGTTCTCTTCTAGGCCAGATGCTGGTGTGTGAGATCCAAAATCGCTGGTTCTCTTCTAGGACAGATCCCGGTGCCTGAGGTCTAAAATCACTGAAGTGGTTCTCTTTTAGCCCAGATCCTGGTGTCTGAGGTCTAAAATCACTGAACTGGTTCTCTTCTAGGCCGGATCCTCATGACTGAGGTCTAAAATCACTGAACTGGTTCTCTTTTAGCCCAGATCCTGGTGTCTGAGGTCTAAAATCACTGAAGTGGTTCTCTTCTAGGACAGATCCTGGTGCCTGAGGTCTAAAATCACTGATCTGGTTCTCTTATAGGCCAGATCCTGGTGCCTGAGGTCTAAAATCACTGAAGTGGTTCTCTTCTAGGACAGATCCTGGTGCCTGAGGTCTAAAATCACTGATCTGGTTCTCTTCTAGGCCAGATCCCGGTGCCTGAGGTCTAAAATCACTGAAGTGGTTCTCTTCTAGGACAGATCCTGGTGTCTGAAGTCTAAAATCACTGATCTGGTTCTCTTCTAGGACAGATCCTGGTGTCTGAGTCCTAAAATCACTGAAGTGGTTCTCTTCTAGGACAGATCCTGGTGTCTGAAGTCTAAAATCACTGATCTGGTTCTCTTCTAGGACAGATCCTGGTGCCTGAGGTCTAAAATCACTGATCTGGTTCTCTTCTAGGCCAGATCCTGGTGCCTGAGGTCTAAAATCACTGAAGTGGTTCTCTTTTAGCCCAGATCCTGGTGTCTGAGGTCTAGAATAACAGAAGTGGCACTCTTCTAAGCCAGATCCTGGTGCCTGAGGTCTAAAATCACTGAAGTGGTTCTCTTTTAGCCCAGATCCTGGTGTCTGAGGTCTAGAATAACAGAAGTGGCACTCTTCTAGGCCAGATCCTGGTGTCTGAGGTCTAAAATCACTGAAGTGGTTCTCTTTTAGCCCAGATCCTGGTGTCTGAGGCCTAAAATCACTGAAGTGGTTCTCTTCTAGGCCAGATCCTGGTGTCTGAGATCCAAAATCGCTGGTTCTCTTCTAGGACAGATCCCGGTGCCTGAGATCTAAAATCACTGAACTGGTCCTCTTTTAGCCCAGATCCTGGTGTCTGAGGTCTAAAATCACTGAAGTGGTTCTCTTCTAAGCCAGATCCTGGTGTCTGAGGTCTAAAATCATTGAAGTGGTGCTCTTCTAGGCCAGATCCTGGTGTCTGAGATCCAAAATCACTCTTCCTCTTCTAGGCCAGATCCTGGTGTCTGAGATGCAAAATCGCTGGTTCTCTTCTAGGCCAGATCCCCGTGCCTGAGGTCTAGAATCACAGAATTGGTTCTCTTTTAGCCCAGATCCTGGTGTCTGAGGCCTAAAATCACTGAAGTGGTTCTCTTCTAGGCGAGATCCTGGTGTCTGAGATCCAAAATCTGAGGTTTTCTTCTAGGCCAGATCCTGGCGTCTGAGATCCAATATCTGAGGTTTTCTTCTAGGCCAGATCCTGGCGTCTGAGGTGTAAAACCAGTGAAGTGGTCCACTTCTAAGCCAGATCCTGGTGTGTGAGGTCTAAAATCACTGGAGTGGTTCTCTTCTAGACCAGATCCTGGTGTCTGAGATGCAAAATCGCTGGCTCTCTTCTAGGCCAGATCCCCGTGCCTGAGGTCTAGAATCACAGATCTGGTTCTCTTTTAGAACAGATCCTGGTATCTGAGGCCAAAAATCACTGAAGTGGTTCTCTTCTAGGCCAGATCCTGGTGTCTGAGATGCAAAATCGCTGGTTCTCTTCTAGGCCAGATCCCCGTGTCTGAGCTCTAGAATCGCAGATCTCGTTCTCTTTTAGACCAGATCCTGGTGTCTGAGGCCTAAAATCACTGAAGTGGTTCTCTTCTAGGCCAGATCCCGGTGCCTGAGGTCTAAAATCTCTGAAGTGGTTCTCTTCCAGGCCAGATCCTGGTGTGTGAGATCCAAAATACCAAGTTCTCTTCTAGACCAGATCCTGGTGTCTGAGGTGTAAAACCAGTGGAGTGGCCCACTTCTAAGCCAGATCCTGGTGTCTGAGGTCTAAAATCACTGAAGTGGTTCTCTTCTAAGACAGATCCTGGTGTCTGAGGTCTAAAATCACTGAAGTGGGTCTCTTCTAGACCAGATCCTGGTGTCTGAGATCAAAAATCGCTGGTTCTCTTCTAGGCCAGATCCTGGTGCCTGAGGTCTAAAATCACTGAACTGGTTGTCTTTTAGCCCAGATCCTGGTATCTGAGGCCAAAAATTACTGAAATGGTTCTCTTCTAAGTCAGATCCTGGTGTCTGAGATCCAAAATCACTGGTCCTCTTCTAGGCCAGATCCTGGTGTCTGAGGTGTAAAACCAGTGGAGTGGCCCACTTCTAAGCCAGATCCTGGTGTCTGAGGTCTAAAATCACTGAAGTGGTTCTCTTCTAAGACAGATCCTGGTGTCTGAGGTCTAAAATCACTGAAGTGGGTCTCTTCTAGACCAGATCCTGGTGTCTGAGATCAAAAATCGCTGGTTCTCTTCTAGGACAGATCCCGGTGCCTGAGATCTAAAATCACTGAACTGGTCCTCTTTTAGCCCAGATCCTGGTGTCTGAGGTCTAAAATCACTGAAGTGGTTCTCTTCTAAGCCAGATCCTGGTGTCTGAGGTCTAAAATCATTGAAGTGGTTCTCTTCTAGGCCAGATCCTGGTGTCTGAGATCCAAAATCACTCTTCCTCTTCTAGGCCAGATCCTGGTGTCTGAGATGCAAAATCGCTGGTTCTCTTCTAGGCCAGATCCCCGTGCCTGAGGTCTAGAATCACAGAATTGGTTCTCTTTTAGCCCAGATCCTGGTGTCTGAGGCCTAAAATCACTGAAGTGGTTCTCTTCTAGGCGAGATCCTGGTGTCTGAGATCCAAAATCTGAGGTTTTCTTCTAGGCCAGATCCTGGCGTCTGAGATCCAATATCTGAGGTTTTCTTCTAGGCCAGATCCTGGCGTCTGAGGTGTAAAACCAGTGAAGTGGTCCACTTCTAAGCCAGATCCTGGTGTGTGAGGTCTAAAATCACTGGAGTGGTTCTCTTCTAGACCAGATCCTAGTGTCTGAGATGCAAAATCGCTGGCTCTCTTCTAGGCCAGATCCCCGTGCCTGAGGTCTAGAATCACAGATCTGGTTCTCTTTTAGAACAGATCCTGGTATCTGAGGCCAAAAATCACTGAAGTGGTTCTCTTCTAGGCCAGATCCTGGTGTCTGAGATGCAAAATCGCTGGCTCTCTTCTAGGCCAGATCCCCGTGTCTGAGCTCTAGAATCGCAGATCTCGTTCTCTTTTAGACCAGATCCTGGTGTCTGAGGCCTAAAATCACTGAAGTGGTTCTCTTCTAGGCCAGATCCCGGTGCCTGAGGTCTAAAATCTCTGAAGTGGTTCTCTTCCAGGCCAGATCCTGGTGTGTGAGATCCAAAATACCAAGTTCTCTTCTAGACCAGATCCTGGTGTCTGAGGTGTAAAACCAGTGGAGTGGCCCACTTCTAAGCCAGATCCTGGTGTCTGAGGTCTAAAATCACTGAAGTGGTTCTCTTCTAAGACAGATCCTGGTGTCTGAGGTCTAAAATCACTGAAGTGGGTCTCTTCTAGACCAGATCCTGGTGTCTGAGATCAAAAATCGCTGGTTCTCTTCTAGGCCAGATCCTGGTGCCTGAGGTCTAAAATCACTGAACTGGTTGTCTTTTAGCCCAGATCCTGGTATCTGAGGCCAAAAATTACTGAAATGGTTCTCTTCTAAGTCAGATCCTGGTGTCTGAGATCCAAAATCACTGGTCCTCTTCTAGGCCAGATCCTGGTGTCTGAGATCCAAAATCGCTGGTTCTCTTCTAGGCCAGATCCTGGTGTCTGAGATCCAAAATTGCTGGTTCTCTTCTAGGCCAGATCCCAGTGCCTGAGGTCTAAAATCACGTAACTGGTTCTCTTTTAGCCCAGATCCTGGTGTCTGAGGTCTAAAATCACTGAACTGTTTTTTTTTTTGCCCAGATCCCGGTGCTTGAGGTCTAAAATCACTGAAGTGGTTCTCTTCTAGGCCAGATCCAGGAGTCTGAGATCCAAAATCTCAGGTCCTCTTCTAGGTCAGATCCTGGTGGCTGAGATCCAACATCGCTAATACTCTTCTATGCCAGATCCCAGTGCCTGAGGTCTAAAATCACTGAACTGGTTGTCTTTTAGCCCAGATCCCGGTGCCTGAGGTCTAAAATCACTAAAGTGGTTCTCTTGTAGGTCAGATCCTGGTGTGAGATCCAAAATCTCTGCTGCTCTTCTAGGCCAGATCCTGGTGTCTGAGATCCAAAATTGCTGATTCTTTTTTAGCCCAGATCCTGGTGTCTGATGTCTAAAATCTCTGAAGTGGTTCTCTTCTAGGTCAGATCCTGGTGCCTGAGGTCTAAAATCTCTTGTTCTCTTTTAGCCCAGATCCTGTTGTCTGAGGTCTAAAATCACTGAAGTGGTTCTCTTCTAGGCCAGATCCTGGTGTCTGAGATCCAAAATCGCTGGTTCACTTCTAGGCCAGATCCCAGTGCCTGAGATGTAAAATGACTGAACTGGTTCTCTTTTAGCCCAGATCCTGGTGTCTGAGGTCTAAAATCACTGAACTGGTTCTCTTTCAGCCTGGATCCTGGTTTCTGAGGTCTAAAATCACTGAACTGGTTCTCTTTTATCCCGAATCCTGGTTTCTGAGGTCTAAAAATCACTGAAGTGGTTCTCTTCTAAGCCAGATCCTGGTGTGAGATCCAAAATCTCTGGTGCTCCTCTAGGCCAGATCCTGGTGTCTGAGGTCTAAAATCCATGCTGGGGTTCTCTTCAAGGCCTCATCCTTATGTCTGACGTCTAAAATCCCTTTAACAAGACCTCTTCTAGGCCAGATCCTAGTGATTGAGCACTAAAATCATTGAATTGGTTCTCCTCTAGGCCAGATTCTTTTGTCTGATGTCTAAAGTTACTGAACTGGTTCTCTTCTAGGCCCGATCCTCATGACTGAGATCTAAAATCACTGAACTGGTTCTCTTTTAGCCCAGATCCTGGTGTCTGAGGTCTGAAATAACTGAAGTGTAACTCTTCGAAGCCAGATCCTGGTGTCTGAGATCCAAAATCTCTTGTTCTCTTCTAGGCCAGATGCTGGTGTGTGAGATCCAAAATCACTAGTTCTCTTCTAGGCCAGATCCCGGTGCCTGAGGTCTAAAATCTCTGAACTGGTTCTCTTTTAGCCCAGATCCTGGTGTCTGAGGTCTAAAATCACTGAAGTGGTTCTCTTCTGAGCCAGATCCTGGTGCCTGAGGTCTACAATCGCTGAAAGGGTTCTCTTTTAGCCCAGATCCGGGTGCCTGAGGTCTAAAATCACTGAACTGGTTCTCTACTAAGCGAGATCCTGGTGTCTGAGATCTAAAATCCCTGAACTGGTTGTCTTTTATCCCAGATCCTGGTGCCTGAGGTCTAAAATCACTGAACTGGTTCTCTTTTATCCCGAATCCTGGTTTCTGAGGTCTAAAATCACTGAAGTGGTTCTCTTTTAGCCCAGATCCTGGTGTCTGAGGTCTAGAATAACAGAAGTGGCACTCTTCTAGGCCAGATCCTGGTGTCTGAGGTCTAAAATCACTGAAGTGGTTCTCTTTTAGCCCAGATCCTGGTGTCTGAGTCCTAAAATCACTGAAGTGGTTCTCTTCTAGGCCAGATCCTGGTGTCTGAGATCCAAAATCGCTGGTTCTCTTCTAGGACAGATCCCGGTGCCTGAGATCTAAAATCACTGAACTGGTCCTCTTTTAGCCCAGATCCTGGTGTCTGAGGTCTAAAATCACTGAAGTGGTTCTCTTCTAAGCCAGATCCTGGTGTCTGAGGTCTAAAATCATTGAAGTGGTTCTCTTCTAGGCCAGATCCTGGTGTCTGAGATCCAAAATCACTCTTCCTCTTCTAGGCCAGATCCTGGTGTCTGAGATGCAAAATCGCTGGTTCTCTTCTAGGCCAGATCCCGTGCCTGAGGTCTAGAATCACAGAATTGGTTCTCTTTTAGCCCAGATCCTGGTGTCTGAGGCCTAAAATCACTGAAGTGGTTCTCTTCTAGGCGAGATCCTGGTGTCTGAGATCCAAAATCTGAGGTTTTCTTCTAGGCCAGATCCTGGCGTCTGAGATCCAATATCTGAGGTTTTCTTCTAGGCCAGATCCTGGCGTCTGAGGTGTAAAACCAGTGAAGTGGTCCACTTCTAAGCCAGATCCTGGTGTGTGAGGTCTAAAATCACTGGAGTGGTTCTCTTCTAGACCAGATCCTGGTGTCTGAGATGCAAAATCGCTGGCTCTCTTCTAGGCCAGATCCCCGTGCCTGAGGTCTAGAATCACAGATCTGGTTCTCTTTTAGAACAGATCCTGGTGTCTGAGGCCTAAAATCACTGAAGTGGTTCTCTTCTAGGCCAGATCCTGGTGTCTGAGATGCAAAATCGCTGGCTCTCTTCTAGGCCAGATCCCCGTGTCTGAGCTCTAGAATCGCAGATCTCGTTCTCTTTTAGACCAGATCCTGGTGTCTGAGGCCTAAAATCACTGAAGTGGTTCTCTTCTAGGCCAGATCCCGGTGCCTGAGGTCTAAAATCTCTGAAGTGGTTCTCTTCCAGGCCAGATCCTGGTGTGTGAGATCCAAAATACCAAGTTCTCTTCTAGACCAGATCCTGGTGTCTGAGGTGTAAAACCAGTGGAGTGGCCCACTTCTAAGCCAGATCCTGGTGTCTGAGGTCTAAAATCACTGAAGTGGTTCTCTTCTAAGACAGATCCTGGTGTCTGAGGTCTAAAATCACTGAAGTGGGTCTCTTCTAGACCAGATCCTGGTGTCTGAGATCAAAAATCGCTGGTTCTCTTCTAGGCCAGATCCTGGTGCCTGAGGTCTAAAATCACTGAACTGGTTGTCTTTTAGCCCAGATCCTGGTATCTGAGGCCAAAAATTACTGAAATGGTTCTCTTCTAAGTCAGATCCTGGTGTCTGAGATCCAAAATCACTGGTCCTCTTCTAGGCCAGATCCTGGTGTCTGAGATCCAAAATCGCTGGTTCTCTTCTAGGCCAGATCCTGGTGTCTGAGATCCAAAATTGCTGGTTCTCTTCTAGGCCAGATCCCAGTGCCTGAGGTCTAAAATCACGTAACTGGTTCTCTTTTAGCCCAGATCCTGGTGTCTGAGGTCTAAAATCACTGAACTGTTTTTTTTTTTGCCCAGATCCCGGTGCTTGAGGTCTAAAATCACTGAAGTGGTTCTCTTCTAGGCCAGATCCAGGAGTCTGAGATCCAAAATCTCAGGTCCTCTTCTAGGTCAGATCCTGGTGGCTGAGATCCAACATCGCTAATACTCTTCTATGCCAGATCCCAGTGCCTGAGGTCTAAAATCACTGAACTGGTTGTCTTTTAGCCCAGATCCCGGTGCCTGAGGTCTAAAATCACTAAAGTGGTTCTCTTGTAGGTCAGATCCTGGTGTGAGATCCAAAATCTCTGCTGCTCTTCTAGGCCAGATCCTGGTGTCTGAGATCCAAAATTGCTGATTCTTTTTTAGCCCAGATCCTGGTGTCTGATGTCTAAAATCTCTGAAGTGGTTCTCTTCAAGGTCAGATCCTGGTGCCTGAGGTCTAAAATCTCTTGTTCTCTTTTAACCCAGATCCTGGTGTCTGAGGTCTAAAATAACAGAAGTGAATAGAATAAAAAAATAGAATAGAATAGAATAGAATAAACCAGGTTGGAAGAGACCTTCAAGATCATCACGTCCAACCTATCACCCAACACCACCTAATCAACTAACCCATCTATCCAAGCACCCTGTCAAGTCTCCTCCTGAACACCTCCAGTGACGGCGACTCCACCACCTCCCCAGGCAGCCCGTTCCAATGGGCAATCACTCTCTCTGTGTAAAACTTCCTCCTGACCTCCAGCCTGAACTTCCCCTGGCGCAGCCTGAGACTGTGTCCTCTTGTTCTGGTGCTGGCTGCCTGGGAGAAGAGACCAACCTCTGCCTGTTTACAACCCCCTTCAGGTAGTTGTAGAGAGTAATGAGGTCACCCCTGAGTCTCCTCCCCTCCAGGCTAAGCAGCCCCAGCTCCCTCAGTCTCTCCTCATAGGGCTTGTGTTCCAAGCCCTCACTAACTTCGTTGCCCTTCTCTGGACTCGTTCCAGCAAGTCAACATCCTTCCTAAACTGAGGGGCCCAGAACTGGACACAGTACTCGAGGTGTGGCCTAACAAGTGCAGTGTACAGGGGCAGAATGACCTCCCTGCTCCTGCTGGCCACACTGTTCTTAATGCAGGCCAGGATACCATTGGCCCTCTTGGCTGCCTGGGCACACTGTAGGCTCATGTTCATCCTACCATCAACCAGCACTCCCAGGTCCCTTTCTGCTTGGCTGCTCTCCAGCCACTCTGACCCCAGCCTGTAGCACTGCATGGGGTTGTTGTGGCCAATGTGCAGAACCCAGCACTTGGATGCATTAAATTTCATGCCGTTGGACTCTGCCCATCTGTCCAGCCTGTCGAGGTCTCTCTGCAGAGCCTCTCTACCCTCCAGCAGATCAACTCCTGTCCCCAGCTTGGTGTCGTCAGCAAATTTACTAATGATAGACTCAATGCCCTCATCCAGATCATCAACAAAGATGTTAAAGAGGATGGGGCCCAGCACTGATCCCTGGGGACTCCACTACTGACTGGCTGCCAGCCGGATGTGACACCATTCACCACCACTCTCTGGGTTCGGCCATCCAGCCAGTTCCTAACCCAGTTCAGAGTGCTGCTGTCCAAGCCATGGGCTGACAGCTTGGCCAGCAGTTTGCTATGGGGGACGGTGTCAAAGGCCTTGCTGAGGTCCAGGTAAACTACATCCACAGGCCTCCCCACATCCACCAGGCGGGTCACCTGATCATAGAAGGAGATCAGGTTGGTCAGGCAGGACCTGCCCTTCCTAAATCCATGTTGGCTGAGCCTGATCCCTTGGCCATCCTCTAAGTGCTGTGTTAATGCACTCAAGATGACCTGTTCCATGATCTTGCCTGGCACTGAGGTCAGGCTGACTGGCCTGTAATTCCCTGGCTCATCCAACCGGCCCTTCTTGTGGATGGGCACCACGTTGGCCAGCTTCCAGTCCTCTGGGACCTCGCCAGTGAGCCAGGACTGCTGAAAATGATGGAGAGCGGCTTGGCCAGCTCCTCTGACAGTTCCCTCAGAACCCTAGGATGGATCCCATCTGGTCCCATGGACTTGTGGGGATCCAGGCGGCTGAGCAGATCACCAACTACCCCATTTTCAAACAGTGGAAAACTATGCTGCTCCCTGGCTCCTTCTGCCAGCTCTGGAGGCCAGCTGTCTGGAAGACATTCTGTCCTGCTAGTAAAAATTGAGGCAAAGAAGGTGTTAAGTATCTCTGCCTTTTCCTCATCCCTTATCACAACTTTCCCTTCCATGTCCACCAAGGAGTGGAGGTTATCTCTGCCCTTCCTCTTACTATTAATGTATTTATAGAAGGACTTTTTGTTGTCCTTCACAGCAGAGGCCAGACTAAGCTCCAAATGCGCTTTTGCCTCCCTAATTTTCTTCCTGCAAGACCTAGCAACATCCTTAAATTTTTCACGGGTTGCCTCTCCTCTCTTCCAAAGATGATACACCCTCTTTTTTTCCCTTAGTTCCATTAAAAGTTCTTTAACCATCCAGGCTGGCCGTCTGCCCCGGCGGCTCATCTTCCGGCACATTGGCACAGCCTGTCCCTGAGCCTTCAACAGTTCTTCCTTGAAGTAGGACCAGCTCTCCTGGACCCCTTTGTTTTTAAGGGTTTTATCCCAAGGAACCCTCTGAATTAGTTCCTTGAGTAGCCTGAAGTCCGCCCTCCGGAAATCCAGAGTGGAGGTCTTCTTGCTGCCCTCTTAGCTTGACCAAATAATGAGAATTCAATTATCTCGTGGTCACTGGCCCCTAAGCACCCTCCGACCACCACATCACCCACCAACCCTTCCCTATTGGTGAAGAGGAGGTCAAGCATAGCCTTGCCCTTGGTAGGCTCTCGCAGCACCTGGGATAAGAAGCTGTCCTCCATGCATTCTAAGAACCTCCTAGATTGCCACTTCTCTGCTATGTTAAGATCCCAGCAGATATCAGGCAGGTTGAAGTCGCCCATGAGAACAAGGTCAGACGATCTTAAGACAGCCTTAAGCTGCCTATAGAATGACTCATCAACATCCTCCTCCTGGTTGGGTGGTCTATAACAGACTCCAGCCAGGATGTCAGCCCTGTTGGCCTTCCCTCTAATTCTTACCCACAGGCACTCAACCCGATCGTCCCTAATCTCCGTCTCAATGGCATCTAGTGTCTCCCTGACGTACAGGGCCACCCCTCCACCCCTTCTTCCTTGCCTGTCTCTCCTGAAGAGCCTGTAGCCATCAATTGCAGCGCTCCAGTCATGTGAGTCATCCCACCACGTCTCTGTGATGGCAACTACATCATAACTTTCCTGCTGCAGCAAGGCTTCCAGCTCCTCTTGTTTGTTACCCATGCTTCGTGCATTAGTGTACATGCACTTCAGCCGGGCTGCTGGTTTCACCTCTTGCTCTGGCTTATCACCCCAGACCCCAGCCTGGTGGGACTGGTTTCAACCCCTTCCCCTTCGAAACTAGTTTAAAGCCCTATCTATGAGACCTGCCAATTCCCTCCCCAGAATCTTTTTCCCTTTGAGGGATAGGCCATTCTCGTACACTCTAATCTTACCCCACCTCTGGGACAGATGTGCTCCATCTGTTGCCAGCTGGCCTGGTGCAGCAGAAAGTTTTTCAAGATCAAAAAACCCAAAATTCTTTTGCCTGCACCAGCCTCTAAGCCACTTGTTGACTTCAGCTGCTGACCTGTTCCTTATGGTATTCCCACCTGCAACTAAGGGTATAGACGAAAAAATTATTTGTGCCCCCGATCCCTCAACCAGATCTCCCAGGGCCCTGAAGTCATCTTTGATAGCCCTGGGAGTTCTGCTTGCAACATCATCGTGGTTCTCTTCTAGGCCAGATCCTGGTGTCTGAGGTCTAAAATCACTGAAGTGGTTCTCTTTTAGGCCAGATCCGGGTGCCTGAGATCCAAAATCTCTTGTTCTCTTCTAGGCCAGATGCTGGTGTGTGAGAACGAAAGTCGCTGGTTCTCTTCTAGGCCAGATCCCGGTGCCTGAGGTCTAAAATCACTGAACTGGTTCTCTTTTAGGCAAGATCCGGGTGTCTGAGGTCTAAAATCACTGAAGTGGGTCTCTTCTAGGCCAGATCCTGGTGTCTGAGGTCTAAAATCACTGAAGTGGGTCTCTTCTAGGCCAGATCCTGGTGTCTGAGGTCTAAAATCACTGAAGTGGTTCTCTTCTAGACCAGATCCTGGTGTCTGACATCCAAAATCTCAGGTTCTCTTTTAGCCCAGATCCTGGTTTCTGAGGTCTAAAATCACTGAACTGGTTCTCTTCTAGGCCAGATCCTGGTGTCTGAGATCTAAAATCCCTGAACTGGTTGTCTTTTATCCCAGATCCTGGTGCCTGAGGTCTAAAATCACTAAAGTGGTTCTCTTGTAGGTCAGATCCTGGTGTGAGATCCAAAATCTCTGGTGCTCTTCTAGGCCAGATCCTGGTGTCTGAGATCCAAAATTGCTGATTCTTTTTTAGCCCAGATCCTGGTGTCTGATGTCTAAAATCTCTGAAGTGGTTCTCTTCTAGGTCAGATCCTGGTGCCTGAGGTCTAAAATCTCTTGTTCTCTTTTAGCCCAGATCCTGTTGTCTGAGGTCTAAAATCACTGAAGTGGTTCTCTTCTAGGCCAGATCCTGGTGTCTGAGATCCAAAATCGCTGGTTCACTTCTAGGCCAGATCCCAGTGCCTGAGATGTAAAATGACTGAACTGGTTCTCTTTTAGCCCAGATCCTGGTGTCTGAGGTCTAAAATCACTGAACTGGTTCTCTTTCAGCCTGGATCCTGGTTTCTGAGGTCTAAAATCACTGAACTGGTTCTCTTTTATCCCGAATCCTGGTTTCTGAGGTCTAAAATCACTGAAGTGGTTCTCTTCTAAGCCAGATCCTGGTGTGAGATCCAAAATCTCTGGTGCTCCTCTAGGCCAGATCCCTGTGTCTGAGGTCTAAAATCCATGCTGGGGTTCTCTTCAAGGCCTCATCCTTATGTCTGACATCTAAAATCCCTTTAACAAGACCTCTTCTAGGCCAGATCCTAGTGATTGAGCACTAAAATCATTGAATTGGTTCTCCTCTAGGCCAGATTCTTTTGTCTGATGTCTAAAGTTACTGAACTGGTTCTCTTCTAGGCCCGATCCTCATGACTGAGGTCTAAAATCACTGAACTGGTTCTCTTTTAGCCCAGATCCTGGTGTCTGAGGTCTGAAATAACTGAAGTGTAACTCTTCTAAGCCAGATCCTGGTGTCTGAGATCCAAAATCTCTTGTTCTCTTCTAGGCCAGATGCTGGTGTGTGAGATCCAAAATCACTAGTTCTCTTCTAGGCCAGATCCCGGTGCCTGAGGTCTAAAATCTCTGAACTGGTTCTCTTTTAGCCCAGATCCTGGTGTCTGAGGTCTAAAATCACTGAAGTGGTTCTCTTCTGAGCCAGATCCTGGTGCCTGAGGTCTACAATCACTGAAAGGGTTCTCTTTTAGCCCAGATCCGGGTGCCTGAGGTCTAAAATCACTGAACTGGTTCTCTACTAAGCGAGATCCGGGTGTCTGAGATCTAAAATCCCTGAACTGGTTGTCTTTTATCCCAGATCCTGGTGCCTGAGGTCTAAAATCACTGAACTGGTTCTCTTGTAGGTCAGATCCTGGTGTGAGATCCAAAATCTCTGGTGCTCTTCTAGGCCAGATCCTGGTGTCTGAGATCCAAAATTGCTGATTCTCTTTTAGCCCAGATCCTGGTGTCTGATGTCTAAAATCTCTGAAGTGGTTCTCTTCTAGGTCAGATCCTGGTGGCTGAGATCCAACATCGCTAATTCTCTTCTATGCCAGATCCCATTGCCTGAGGTCTAAAATCACTAAACTGGTTCTCTTTTAGCCCAGATCCTGGTGTCTGAGGTCTAAAATAACTGAAGTGTAACTCTTCTAAGCCAGATCCTGGTGTCTGAGGTCTAAAATCACTGAAGTGGTTCTCTTCTAGGCCAGATCCTGGTGTCTGAGATCCAAAATCTCTTGTTCTCTTCTAGGCCAGATCCTGGTGTGTGAGATCCAAAATCGCTGGTTCTCTTCTAGGCCAGATCCCGGTGCCTGAGGTCTAAAATCACTGAAGTGGTTCTCTTCTAGGCCAGGTCCTTGTGTCTGAGATCCAAAATCACGGGTCCTCTTCTAGGCCAGATCCTGGTGTCTGAGATCCAAAATCGCTGGTTCACTTCTAGGCCAGATCCTGGTGTCTGAGGTCTAAAATCACTGAAGTGGTTCTCTTCTAAGGCAGATCCTGGTGTCTGAGGTCTAAAATCACTGAAGTGGTTCTCTTCTAGACCAGATCCTGGTGTCTGAGATCCAAAATCGCTGGTTCTCTTCTAGGCCACAACCCGGTGCCTGACATCTAACATCACTGAACTGGTTCTCTTTTAGCCCAGATCCTGGTGTCTGAGGTCTAAAATCACTGAAGTGGTTCTCTTCTAGGCCAGATCCTGGTGTCTGAGATCCAAAATCACGGGTCCTCTTCTAGGCCAGATCCTGGAGTCTGAGATCCATAATCGCGGGTTCTATTCTAGGCCAGATCCCGGTGCCTGAGACCTAAAATCACTGAACTGGTTCTCTTTTAGCCCAGATCCTGGTGTCTGGGGCCAAAAATCACTGAACTGGATCTCTTCTAAGCGAGATCCTGGTGTCTGAGGTCTAAAATCACTGAAGTGGTTCTCTTCTAGGTCAGATCCTGGTGTCTCAGATCTAAAATCTCTGATGTGGTTCTCTTCTAAGACACATCCTTCTGTCTCAGGTCTAAAATCTCTGATGTGGTTCTCTTCTAGGCCAGATCCCGGTTCCTGAGGTCTAAAATCACTGAACTGGTTCTCTTTTAGCCCAGATCCTGGTCTTTGTGGTCTAAAATCTCTGAAGTGGTTCTCTTCTTGGCCAGATCCTCATGACTGAGGTCTAAAATCACTGTAGGGTTTCTTCGGAAAACCAGGCCCTTGTTTCTGAGGTCTAAAATCCATGCTGTGGTTCTCCTCAAGGTCTCATCCTTATGTCTGACGTCTAAAATCTCTTGAACAAGATCTCTTCTAGTCCAGACCCTGCTGCCTGAGGACTAGAATCACACAACTGGTTTCTTCTTGACCAGATTCTTTTGCCTGAGGTCTAAAGTTACTGAACAGGTTCTCTTCTGGGCCAGATCCTCATGACTCAGGACATGAATCAAAGATCTGGTTCTCTTCTAGGCCAGATCATGGAGCCTGAGGTCTAAAATCCCCGAACTGGTTGTCTTTTAGCCCAGATCCTGGTGTCTGAGGTCTGAAATAACTGAAGTGGTTCTCATGGAAAGCAGGTCTTTGTGTCTGAGGTCTAAAATCACTGTAGTGGTTCTCCTCTAAGCCAGATCCTGGTGTCTGAGATCCAAAATCGCTGGTTCACTTCTAGGCCAGATCCCAGTGCCTGAGATGTAAAATGACTGAACTGGTTCTCTTTTAGCCCAGATCCTGGTGTCTGAGGTCTAAAATCACTGAACTGGTTCTCTTTCAGCCTGGATCCTGGTTTCTGAGGTCTAAAATCACTGAACTGGTTCTCTTTTATCCCGAATCCTGGTTTCTGAGGTCTAAAATCACTGAAGTGGTTCTCTTCTAAGCCAGATCCTGGTGTGAGATCGAAAATCTCTGGTGCTCCTCTAGGCCAGATCCTGGTGTCTGAGGTCTAAAATCCATGCTGGGGTTCTCTTCAAGGCCTCATCCTTATGTCTGACGTCTAAAATCCCTTTAACAAGACCTCTTCTAGGCCAGATCCTAGTGATTGAGCACTAAAATCATTGAATTGGTTCTCCTCTAGGCCAGATTCTTTTGTCTGATGTCTAAAGTTACTGAACTGGTTCTCTTCTAGGCCGGATCCTCATGACTGAGGTCTAAAATCACTGAACTGGTTCTCTTTTAGCCCAGATCCTGGTGTCTGAGGTCTGAAATAACTGAAGTGTAACTATTCTAAGCCAGATCCTGGTGTCTGAGGTCTAAAATCACTGAAGTGGTTCTCTTCTAGGCCAGATCCTGGTGTCTGAGATCCAAAATCTCTTGTTCTCTTCTAGGCCAGATGCTGGTGTGTGAGATCCAAAATCACTAGTTCTCTTCTAGGCCAGATCCCGGTGCCTGAGGTCTAAAATCTCTGAACTGGTTCTCTTTTAGCCCAGATCCTGGAGTCTGAGGTCTAAAATCACTGAAGTGGCACTCTTCTAAGCCAGATCCTGGTGTCTGAGGTCTAAAATCACTGAAGTGGTTCTCTTCTAGGCCAGATCCTGGTGTCTGAGATCCAAAATCTCTTGTTCTCTTCTAGGCCAGATCCTGGTGTGTGAGATCCAAAATCGCTGGTTCTCTTCTAGGCCAGATCCCGGTGCCTGTGGTCTAAAATCACTGAAGTGGTTCTCTTCTAAGGCAGATCCTGGTGTCTGAGGTCTAAAATCACTGAAGTGGTTCTCTTCTAAGCCAGATCCTGGTGTGAGATCCAAAATCTCTGGAGCTCCTCTAGGCCAGATCCCTGTGTCTGAGGTCTAAAATCTATGCTGGGGGTCTCTTCAATGCCTCATCCTTATGTCTGACGTCTAAAATCCCTTTAACAAGACCTCTTCTAGGCCAGATCGTAGTGATTGAGCACTAAAATCATTGAATTGGTTCTCCTCTAGGCCAGATTCTTTTGTCTGATGTCTAAAGTTACTGAATTGGTTCTCTTTTAGCCCAGATCCTGGTGTCTGATGTCTAAAATCTCTGAAGTGGTTCTCTTCTAGGCCAGAACCTGGTGTCTGAGGCCAAAAATCGCTGGTTCTCTTCTTGGCCAGATCCTGGGGTCGGAGATCCAAAATCACTGAAGTGGTTCCCTTCTAGGCCAGATTCTGGTGTCTGAGATCCAAAGTCTCTCGTTCTCTTCTAGGCCAGATGCGGTTGTGTGAGATCCAAAATCGCTAGTTCTCTTCTAGGCCAGATCCCGGTGCCTGAGGTCTAAAATCACTGAACTGGTTCTCTTCTAGGCCAGATCCTGGTGTCTGAGGTCTAAAATCACTGAAGTGGTTCTCTTCTAGGACAGATCCTGCTGTCTGTGGTCTAAAATCACTGAACTTGTTCTCTTCTAGGCCAGATCCTGGTGTGTGAGATCCAAAATCTCAGGTTCTCTTTTAGCCCAGATCCTGGTGTCTGAGGTCTAAAATCACTGAAGTGGTTCTCTTCTAGGTGAGATCCTGGTGTCTGAGATCCAAAATCACGGGTCCTCTTCTAGGCCAGATCCTGGAGTCTGAGATCCATAATCGCGGGTTCTATTCTAGGCCAGATCCCGGTGCCTGAGATCTAAAATCACTGAACTGGTTCGCTTTTAGCCCAGATCCTGGTGTCTGGGGCCAAAAATCACTGAACTGGATCTCTTCTAAGCGAGATCCTGGTGTCTGAGGTCTAAAATCACTGAAGTGGTTCTCTTCTAGGTCAGATCCTGGTGTCTCAGATCTAAAATCTCTGATGTGGTTCTCTTCTAAGACACATCATTCTGTCTCAGGTCTGAAATCTCTAATGTGGTTCTCTTCTATGTCAGATCCTGGCGTCTGAGATCCAAAATCGCTGGTTCTCTTCAAGGCCAGATCCCGTTGCCTGAGATCTAAAATCACTGAACTGGTTCTCTTTTAGCCCAGATCCTGGTGTCTGAGGTCTAAAATCACTGAAGTGGTTCTCTTCTAGGCCAGATCCTGGTGTCTCAGATCTAAAATCTCTGATGTGGTTCTCTTCTAAGACACATCCTTCTGTCTCAGGTCTAAAATCTCTGATGTGGTTCTCTTCTAGGCCAGATCCCGGTTCCTGAGGTCTAAAATCACTGAACTGGTTCTCTGTTAGCCCAGATCCTGGTCTTTGTGGTCTAAAATCTCTGAAGTGGTTCTCTTCTTGGCCAGATCCTCATGACTGAGGTCTAAAATCACTGTAGGGTTTCTTCGGAAAACCAGGCCCTTGTGTCTGAGGTCTAAAATCCATGCTGTGGTTCTCCTCAAGGTCTCATCCTTATGTCTGACGTCTAAAATCTCTTGAACAATATCTCTTCTAGTCCAGACCCTGCTGCCTGAGGACTAGAATCACACAACTGGTTTCTTCTTAGCCAGATTCTTTTGCCTGAGGTCTAAAGTTACTGAACAGGTTCTCTTCTGGGCCAGATCCTCATGACTCAGGACATGAATCACTGATCTGGTTCTCTTCTAGGCCAGATCATGGAGCCTGAGGTCTAAAATCCCCGAACTGGTTGTCTTTTAGCCCAGATCCTGGTGTCTGAGGTCTGAAATAACTGCAGTGGTTCTCATGGAAAGCAGGTCTTTGTGTCTGAGGTCTAAAATCACTGTAGTGGTTCTCTTCTAAGCCAGATCCGGGTGTCTGAGGTCTAAAATCACTGAAGTGGTTCTCTTCTAGGCCAGATCCTGGTGTCTGAGAAACAAAATCGCTGGTTCTCTACTAGGCCAGATCCCGGTGCCTGAGGTCTAAAATCTCTGAACTGGTTGTATTTTAGCCCAGATCCTGATGTCTGAGGTCTAAAACCACTGAAGTGGTTCTCTTCTAAGCCAGTTCCTGGTGTGTGAGATCCAAAACCTCTGGTGCTCTTCTAGGCGAGATCCTGGTTTGTGAGATCCAAAATCGCTGGTTCTCTTGTAGGCCAGATCCCGGTGCCTGAGGTCTAAAATCACTGAAGTGGTTCTCTTCTAGGCCAGATCCTGGTGTCTGAGGTCTACAATCGCTGAAGTGGTTCTCTTCTAAGACAGATCCTGGTGTCTGAGATCCAACATCTCTGGTTCTCTTCTAGGCCAGATCCCGGTGCCTGAGATCTAAAAGCACTGAACTGGTTCTCTTTTAGCTCAGATCCTGGTGTCTGAGGTCTAAAATCACTGAAGTGGTTCTCTTCTAAGCCAGATCCTGGTGTCTGAGATCCAAAATTGCTGGTTCTCTTCTAGGCCAGATCCCAGTGCCTGAGATCTAAAATGACTGAACTGGTTCTCTTTTAGCCCAGATCCTGGTGTCTGAGGCCTAAAATCACTGAACTGGTTCTCTTCTAGGCCAGATCCTGGTGTCTGAGATCTAAAATCACTGAACTGGTTGTCTTCTAGGCCAGGTCCCGGTGCCTGAGGTCTAAAATCGCTAAAGTGGTTCTCTTGTAGGTCAGATCCTGGTGTGAGATCCAAAATCTCTGGTGCTCTTCTAGGCCAGATCCTGGTGTCTGAGATCCAAAATTGCTGATTCTCTTTTAGCCCAGATCCTGGTGCCTGAGGTCTAAAATCTCTTGTTCTCTTTTAGCCCAGATCCTGGTGTCTGAGGTCTAAAATCACTGAAGTGGTTCTCTTCTAGGCCAGATCCTGGTGTCCGAGATCCAAAATTGCTGGTTCTCTTCTAGGCCAGATCCCAGTGCCTGAGATCGAAAATGACTGAACTGGGTCTCTTTTAGCCCAGATCCTGGTGTCTGTGGTCTAAAATCACTGAACTGGTTCTCTTTTAGCCCAGATCCTGGTGTCTGAGGTGTAAAATAACAGAAGTGGCACTCTTCTAAGCCAGATCCTGGTGTCTGAGGTCTAAAATCACTGAAGTGGTTCTCTTCTAGGACAGATCCTGGTGTCAGAGATCCAAAATCTCTTGTTCTCCTCTAGGCCAGATGCTGGTGTGTGAGATCAAAAATCGCTGGTTCTCTTCTAGGCCAGATCCCGGTGC
Source organism: Melanerpes aurifrons (assembly GCA_011125475.1). Lineage (NCBI taxonomy): Eukaryota > Metazoa > Chordata > Aves > Piciformes > Picidae > Melanerpes > Melanerpes aurifrons. Next base: position 216,568 of record WWNC01000243.1, read on the forward strand.
CTGAGGTCTAAAATCACTGAACTGGTTCCCTTTATCCCAGATCCTGGTGCCTGAGGTCTAAAATTACTGAAGTGGTTCTCTTCTAGGCCAGATCCCGGTGCCTGAGATCTAAAATCACTGAAGTGGTTCTCTTTTAGCCCAGATCCTGGTGTCTGAGGTCTAAAATCACTGAACTGGTTCTCTTTTAGCCAAGATCCTGGTGTCTGAGGTCTAAAATCACTGAACTGGTTCTCTTTTAGCCTGGATCCTGGTTTCTGAGGTCTAAAATCACTGAACTGGTTCTCTTTTATCCCGAATCCTGGTGTCTGAGGTCTAAAATCACTGAAGTGGTTCTCTTTTAGCCCAGATCCTGGTCTTTGTGGTCTAAAATCTCTGAAGTGGTTCTCTTCTTGGCCAGATCCTCATGACTGAGGTCTAAAATCACTGTAGGGTTTCTTTGGAAAACCAGGCCCTTGTGTCTGCGGTCTAAAATCCATGCTGTGGTTCTCCTCAAGGTCTCATCCTTATGTCTGACATATAAAATCTCTTGAACAAGATCTCTTCTAGTCCAGACCCTGATGCCTGAGGACTGGAATCACAGAACTGGTTTCTTCTTGGCCAGATTCTTTTCCCTGAGGTCTAAAGTTACTGAACAGGTTCTCTTCTGGGCCAGATCCTCATGACTCAGGACATGAATCACTGAACTGGTTCTCTTCTAGGCCAGATCCTCTTGTCTGAGGTCTGCAATCACTGATCAGGTTCTCTTCTAGGCCAGATCATGGAGTCTGAGGTCTAAAATCCCCGAACTGGTCGTCTTTTAGCCCAGATCCTGGTGTCTGAGGTCTAAAATCACTGCAGTGGTTCTCATGGAAAGCAGGTCTTTGTGTCTGAGGTCTAAAATCACTGAAGTGGTTCTCTTCTAAGCCAGATCCTGGTGTCTGAGGTCTAAAATCACTGAAGTGGTTCTCTTCTAGGCCAGATCCTGGTGTCTGAGGACCAAAATCGCTGGTTCTCTTCTAGGCCAGATCCCATTGCCTGAGATCTAAAATAACTGAACTGGTTCTCTTTTAGCCCAGATCCTGGTTTCTGAGGTCTAAAATCACTGAAGTGGGTCTCTTCTAGGCCAGATCCTGGTGTCTGAGGTCTAAAATCACTGAAGTGGTTCTCTTCTAGGCCAGATCCTGGTGCCTGAGGTCTAAAATCACTAAAGTGGTTCTCTTGTAGGTCAGATCCTGGTGTGAGATCCAAAATCTCTGGTGCTCTTCTAGGCCAGATCCTGGTGTCTGAGATCCAAAATTGCTGATTCTTTTTTAGCCCAGATCCTGTTGTCTGAGGTCTAAAATCACTGAAGTGGTTCTCTTGTAGGCCAGATCCTGGTGTCTGAGATCCAAAATCGCTCGTTCTCTTCTAGGACAGATCCCGGTGCCCGCGGTCTAAAATCACAGAACTGATTCTCTTTTAGCCCAGATCCTGGTGTCTGAGGTCTAAAATCACTGAAGTGGTTCTCTTCTAGGCCAGATCCTGGTGTCTGAGATCCAAAATCGCTGGTTCACTTCTAGGCCAGATCCCAGTGCCTGAGATGTAAAATGACTGAACTGGTTCTCTTTTAGCCCAGATCCTGGTGTCTGAGGTCTAAAATCACTGAAGTGGTTCCCTTTCAGCCTGGATCCTGGTTTCTGAGGTCTAAAATCACTGAACTGGTTCTCTTCTAAGCCAGATCCTGGTGTCTGAGGTCTAAAATCACTGAAGTGGTTCTCTTCTAAGCCAGATCCTGGTGTGAGATCGAAAATCTCTGGTGCTCCTCTAGGCCAGATCCTGGTGTCTGAGGTCTAAAATCCATGCTGGGGATCTCTTCAAGGCCTCATCCTTATCTCTGACGTCTAAAATCCCTTTAACAAGACCTCTTCTAGGCCAGATCCTAGTGATTGAGCACTAAAATCATTGAATTGGTTCTCCTCTAGGCCAGATTCTTTTGTCTGATGTCTAAAGTTACTGAACTGGTTCTCTTCTAGGCCGGATCCTCATGACTGAGGTCTAAAATCACTGAACTGGTTCTCTTTTAGCCCAGATCCTGGTGTCTGAGGTCTGAAATAACTGAAGTGTAACTCTTCTAAGCCAGATCCTGGTGTCTGAGGTCTAAAATCACTGAAGTGGTTCTCTTCTAGGCCAGATCCTGGTGTCTGAGATCCAAAATCTCTTGTTCTCTTCTAGGCCAGATGCTGGTGTGTGAGATCCAAAATCACTAGTTCTCTTCTAGGCCAGATCCCGGTGCCTGAGGTCTAAAATCTCTGAACTGGTTCTCTTTTAGCCCAGAACCTGGTGTCTGAGGTCTAAAATCACTGAAGTGCTTCTCTTTTAGCCCAGATCCTGGTGCCTGAGGTCTAAAATCACTGAAAGGGTTCTCTTTTAGCCCAGATCCTGGTGCCTGAGGTCTAAAATCACTGAACTGGTTCTCTACTAAGCGAGATCCTGGTGTCTGAGGTCTAAAATTACTGAAGTGGGTCTCTTCTAGGCCAGATCCTGTTGTCTGAGGTCTAAAATCACTGAAGTGGTTCTCTTGTAGGCCAGATCCTGGTGTCTGAGATCCAAAATCTCAGGTTCTCTTTTAGCTCAGATCCTGGTTTCTGAGGTCTAAAATCACTGAACTGGTTCTCTTCTAGGCCAGATCCTGGTGTCTGAGATCTAAAATCCCTGAACTGGTTGTCTTTTATCCCAGATCCTGGTGCCTGAGGTCTAAAATCACTGAACTGGTTCTCTTGTAGGTCAGATCCTGGTGTGAGATCCAAAATCTCTGGTGCTCTTCTAGGCCAGATCCTGGTGTCTGAGATCCAAAATTGCTGATTCTCTTTTAGCCCAGATCCTGGTGTCTGATGTCTAAAATCTCTGAAGTGGTTCTCTTCTAGGTCAGATCCTGGTGGCTGAGATCCAACATCGCTAATTCTCTTCTATGCCAGATCCCAGTGCCTGAGGTCTAAAATCACTGAACTGGTTCTCTTTTAGCCCAGATCCTGGAGTCTGAGGTCTAAAATAACAGAAGTGGCACTCTTCTAAGCCTGATCCTGGTGTCTGAGGTCTAAAATCACTGAAGTGGTTCTCTTCTAGGCCAGATCCTGGTGTCTGAGATCCAAAATCTCTTGTTCTCTTCTAGGCCAGATCCTGGTGTGTGAGATCCAAAATCGCTGGTTCTCTTCTAGGCCAGATGCTGGTGCCTGAGGTCTAAAATCACTGAAGTGGTTCTCTTCTAGGCCAGATCCCGGTGCCTGAGATCTAAAATCACTGATTCTCTTGTAGGCCAGATCCTGGTGTCTGAGATCCAAAATCGCTGGTTCACTTCTAGGCCACATCCCAGTGCCTGAGATCTAAAATGACGGAACTGGTTCTCTTTTAGCCCAGATCCTGGTGTCTGAGGTCTAAAATCTCAGGTTCTCTTTTAGCCCAGATCCTGGTGTCTGATGTCTAAAATCTCTGAAGTGGTTCTCTTCTTGGCCAGATCCTGGTGTCTGAGATCCAAAATCTCTGGTTCTCTTCTAGGCCAGATCCTGGTGTCTGAGGTCTAAAATCTCTGAAGTGGTTCTCTTCTAGCCCAGATCCTGGTGTCTGAGGTCTAAAATAACTGAAGTGTAACTCTTCTAAGCCAGATCCTGGTGTCTGAGGTCTAAAATCACTGAAGTGGTTCTCTTCTAGGCCAGATCCTGGTGTCTGAGATCCAAAATCTCTTGTTCTCTTCTAGGCCAGATCCTGGTGTGTGAGATCCAAAATCGCTGGTTCTCTTCTAGGCCAGATCCCGGTGCCTGAGGTCTAAAATCACTGAAGTGGTTCTCTTCTAGGCCAGGTCCTTGTGTCTGATATCCAAAATCACGGGTCCTCTTCTAGGCCAGATCCTGGTGTCTGAGATCCAAAATCGCTGGTTCACTTCTAGGCCAGATCCTGGTGTCTCAGATCTAAAATCACTGAAGTGGTTCTCTTCTAAGGCAGATCCTGGTGTCTGAGGTCTAAAATCACTGAAGTGGTTCTCTTCTAGACCAGATCCTGGTGTCTGAGATCCAAAATCGCTGGTTCTCTTCTAGGCCACAACCCGGTGCCTGACATCTAACATCACTGAACTGGTTCTCTTTTAGCCCAGATCCTGGTGTCTGAGGTCTAAAATCACTGAAGTGGTTCTCTTCTAGGTCAGATCCTGGTGTCTGAGATCCAAAATCACGGGTCCTCTTCTAGGCCAGATCCTGGAGTCTGAGATCCATAATCGCGGGTTCTATTCTAGGCCAGATCCCGGTGCCTGAGACCTAAAATCACTGAACTGGTTCTCTTTTAGCCCAGATCCTGGTGTCTGGGGCCAAAAATCACTGAACTGGATCTCTTCTAAGCGAGATCCTGGTGTCTGAGGTCTAAAATCACTGAAGTGGTTCTCTTCTAGGTCAGATCCTGGTGTCTCAGATCTAAAATCTCTGATGTGGTTCTCTTCTAAGACACATCCTTCTGTCTCAGGTCTAAAATCTCTGATGTGGTTCTCTTCTAGGCCAGATCCCGGTTCCTGAGGTCTAAAATCACTGAACTGGTTCTCTTTTAGCCCAGATCCTGGTCTTTGTGGTCTAAAATCTCTGAAGTGGTTCTCTTCTTGGCCAGATCCTCATGACTGAGGTCTAAAATCACTGTAGGGTTTCTTCGGAAAACCAGGCCCTTGTTTCTGAGGTCTAAAATCCATGCTGTGGTTCTCCTCAAGGTCTCATCCTTATGTCTGACGTCTAAAATCTCTTGAACAAGATCTCTTCTAGTCCAGACCCTGCTGCCTGAGGACTAGAATCACACAACTGGTTTCTTCTTGACCAGATTCTTTTGCCTGAGGTCTAAAGTTACTGAACAGGTTCTCTTCTGGGCCAGATCCTCATGACTCAGGACATGAATCAAAGATCTGGTTCTCTTCTAGGCCAGATCATGGAGCCTGAGGTCTAAAATCCCCGAACTGGTTGTCTTTTAGCCCAGATCCTGGTGTCTGAGGTCTGAAATAACTGAAGTGGTTCTCATGGAAAGCAGGTCTTTGTGTCTGAGGTCTAAAATCACTGTAGTGGTTCTCCTCTAAGCCAGATCCTGGTGTCTGAGATCCAAAATCGCTGGTTCACTTCTAGGCCAGATCCCAGTGCCTGAGATGTAAAATGACTGAACTGGTTCTCTTTTAGCCCAGATCCTGGTGTCTGAGGTCTAAAATCACTGAACTGGTTCTCTTTCAGCCTGGATCCTGGTTTCTGAGGTCTAAAATCACTGAACTGGTTCTCTTTTATCCCGAATCCTGGTTTCTGAGGTCTAAAATCACTGAAGTGGTTCTCTTCTAAGCCAGATCCTGGTGTGAGATCCAAAATCTCTGGTGCTCCTCTAGGCCAGATCCTGGTGTCTGAGGTCTAAAATCCATGCTGGGGTTCTCTTCAAGGCCTCATCCTTATGTCTGACGTCTAAAATCCCTTTAACAAGACCTCTTCTAGGCCAGATCCTAGTGATTGAGCACTAAAATCATTGAATTGGTTCTCCTCTAGGCCAGATTCTTTTGTCTGATGTCTAAAGTTACTGAACTGGTTCTCTTCTAGGCCGGATCCTCATGACTGAGGTCTAAAATCACTGAACTGGTTCTCTTTTAGCCCAGATCCTGGTGTCTGAGGTCTGAAATAACTGAAGTGTAACTCTTCTAAGCCAGATCCTGGTGTCTGAGGTCTAAAATCACTGAAGTGGTTCTCTTCTAGGCCAGATCCTGGTGTCTGAGATCCAAAATCTCTTGTTCTCTTCTAGGCCAGATGCTGGTGTGTGAGATCCAAAATCACTAGTTCTCTTCTAGGCCAGATCCCGGTGCCTGAGGTCTAAAATCTCTGAACTGGTTCTCTTTTAGCCCAGATCCTGGAGTCTGAGGTCTAAAATCACTGAAGTGGCACTCTTCTAAGCCAGATCCTGGTGTCTGAGGTCTAAAATCACTGAAGTGGTTCTCTTCTAGGCCAGATCCTGGTGTCTGAGATCCAAAATCTCTTGTTCTCTTCTAGGCCAGATCCTGGTGTGTGAGATCCAAAATCGCTGGTTCTCTTCTAGGCCAGATCCCGGTGCCTGTGGTCTAAAATCACTGAAGTGGTTCTCTTCTAGGCCAGATCCCGGTGCCTGAGATCTAAAATCACTGATTCTCTTGTAGGCCAGATCCTGGTGTCTGAGATCCAAAATCGCAGGTTCACTTCTAGGCCAGATCCCAGTGCCTGAGATCTAAAATCACTGAACTGGTTCTCTTCTAAGGCAGATCCTGGTGTCTGAGGTCTAAAATCACTGAAGTGGTTCTCTTCTAAGCCAGATCCTGGTGTGAGATCCAAAATCTCTGGAGCTCCTCTAGGCCAGATCCCTGTGTCTGAGGTCTAAAATCTATGCTGGGGGTCTCTTCAATGCCTCATCCTTATGTCTGACGTCTAAAATCCCTTTAACAAGACCTCTTCTAGGCCAGATCGTAGTGATTGAGCACTAAAATCATTGAATTGGTTCTCCTCTAGGCCAGATTCTTTTGTCTGATGTCTAAAGTTACTGAATTGGTTCTCTTCTAGGCCGGATCCTCATGACTGAGGTCTAAAATCACTGAACTGGTTCTCTTCTAGGCCAGAACCTGGTGTCTGAGGCCAAAAATCGCTGGTTCTCTTCTTGGCCAGATCCTGGGGTCTGAGATCCAAAATCACTGAAGTGGTTCCCTTCTAGGCCAGATTCTGGTGTCTGAGATCCAAAGTCTCTCGTTCTCTTCTAGGCCAGATGCGGTTGTGTGAGATCCAAAATCGCTAGTTCTCTTCTAGGCCAGATCCCGGTGCCTGAGGTCTAAAATCACTGAACTGGTTCTCTTCTAGGCCAGATCCTGGTGTCTGAGGTCTAAAATCACTGAAGTGGTTCTCTTCTAGGACAGATCCTGCTGTCTGTGGTCTAAAATCACTGAACTTGTTCTCTTCTAGGCCAGATCCTGGTGTGTGAGATCCAAAATCTCAGGTTCTCTTTTAGCCCAGATCCTGGTGTCTGAGGTGTAAAATCACTGAAGTGGTTCTCTTCTAAGCCAGATCCTGGTGTCTGAGATCCAAAATCGCTGGTTCTCTTCTAGGCCACAACCCGGTGCCTGACATCTAACATCACTGAACTGGTTCTCTTTTAGCCCAGATCCTGGTGTCTGAGGTCTAAAATCACTGAAGTGGTTCTCTTCTAGGTCAGATCCTGGTGTCTGAGATCCAAAATCACGGGTCCTCTTCTAGGCCAGATCCTGGAGTCTGAGATCCATAATCGCGGGTTCTATTCTAGGCCAGATCCCGGTGCCTGAGATCTAAAATCACTGAACTGGTTCTCTTTTAGACCAGATCCTGGGTGTCTGGGGCCAAAATCACTGAACTGGATCTCTTCTAAGCGAGATCCTGGTGTCTGAGGTCTAAAATCACTGAAGTGGTTCTCTTCTAGGTCAGATCCTGGTGTCTCAGATCTAAAATCTCTGATGTGGTTCTCTTCTAAGACACATCATTCTGTCTCAGGTCTGAAATCTCTAATGTGGTTCTCTTCTAGGTCAGATCCTGGCGTCTGAGATCCAAAATCGCTGGTTCTCTTCAAGGCCAGATCCCGTTGCCTGAGATCTAAAATCACTGAACTGGTTCTCTTTTAGCCCAGATCCTGGTGTCTGAGGTCTAAAATCACTGAAGTGGTTCTCTTCTAGGCCAGATCCTGGTGTCTGAGGTCTACAATCACTGAAGTGGTTCTCTTCTAAGACAGATCCTGGTGTCTGAGATCCAACATCTCTGGTTCTCTTCTAGGCCAGATCCCGGTGCCTGAGATCTAAAAGCACTGAACTGGTTCTCTTTTAGCTCAGATCCTGGTGTCTGAGGTCTAAAATCACTGAAGTGGTTCTCTTCTAAGCCAGATCCTGGTGTCTGAGATCCAAAATTGCTGGTTCTCTTCTAGGCCAGATCCCAGTGCCTGAGATCTAAAATGACTGAACTGGTTCTCTTTTAGCCCAGATCCTGGTGTCTGAGGCCTAAAATCACTGAACTGGTTCTCTTCTAGGCCACATCCTGGTGTCTGAGATCTAAAATCACTGAACTGGTTGTCTTCTAGGCCAGGTCCCGGTGCCTGAGGTCTAAAATCGCTAAAGTGGTTCTCTTGTAGGTCAGATCCTGGTGTGAGATCCAAAATCTCTGGTGCTCTTCTAGGCCAGATCCTGGTGTCTGAGATCCAAAATTGCTGATTCTCTTTTAGCCCAGATCCTGGTGCCTGAGGTCTAAAATCTCTTGTTCTCTTTTAGCCCAGATCCTGGTGTCTGAGGTCTAAAATCACTGAAGTGGTTCTCTTCTAGGCCAGATCCTGGTGTCCGAGATCCAAAATTGCTGGTTCTCTTCTAGGCCAGATCCCAGTGCCTGAGATCGAAAATGACTGAACTGGGTCTCTTTTAGCCCAGATCCTGGTGTCTGTGGTCTAAAATCACTGAACTGGTTCTCTTTTAGCCCAGATCCTGGTGTCTGAGGTGTAAAATAACAGAAGTGGCACTCTTCTAAGCCAGATCCTGGTGTCTGAGGTCTAAAATCACTGAAGTGGTTCTCTTCTAGGACAGATCCTGGTGTCAGTGATCCAAAATCTCTTGTTCTCTTCTAGGCCAGATGCTGTGTGAGATCAAAATCGCTGGTTCTCTTCTAGGCCAGATCCCGGTGCCTGAGGTCTAAAATCACTGAACTGGTTCCCTTTATCCCAGATCCTGGTGCCTGAGGTCTAAAATTACTGAAGTGGTTCTCTTCTAGGCCAGATCCCGGTGCCTGAGATCTAAAATCACTGAAGTGGTTCTCTTTTAGCCCAGATCCTGGTGTCTGAGGTCTAAAATCACTGAACTGGTTCTCTTTTAGCCAAGATCCTGGTGTCTGAGGTCTAAAATCACTGAACTGGTTCTCTTTTAGCCTGGATCCTGGTTTCTGAGGTCTAAAATCACTGAACTGGTTCTCTTTTATCCCGAATCCTGGTGTCTGAGGTCTAAAATCACTGAAGTGGTTCTCTTCTTGGCCAGATCCTCATGACTGAGGTCTAAAATCACTGTAGGGTTTCTTTGGAAAACCAGGCCCTTGTGTCTGCGGTCTAAAATCCATGCTGTGGTTCTCCTCAAGGTCTCATCCTTATGTCTGACATATAAAATCTCTTGAACAAGATCTCTTCTAGTCCAGACCCTGATGCCTGAGGACTAGAATCACAGAACTGGTTTCTTCTTGGCCAGATTCTTTTCCCTGAGGTCTAAAGTTACTGAACAGGTTCTCTTCTGGGCCAGATCCTCATGACTCAGGACATGAATCACTGAACTGGTTCTCTTCTAGGCCAGATCCTCTTGTCTGAGGTCTGCAATCACTGTTCAGGTTCTCTTCTAGGCCAGATCATGGAGTCTGAGGTCTAAAATCCCCGAACTGGTCGTCTTTTAGCCCAGATCCTGGTGTCTGAGGTCTAAAATCACTGCAGTGGTTCTCATGGAAAGCAGGTCTTTGTGTCTGAGGTCTAAAATCACTGAAGTGGTTCTCTTCTAAGCCAGATCCTGGTGTCTGAGGTCTAAAATCACTGAAGTGGTTCTCTTCTAGGCCAGATCCTGGTGTCTGAGGACCAAAATCGCTGGTTCTCTTCTAGGCCAGATCCCATTGCCTGAGATCTAAAATAACTGAACTGGTTCTCTTTTAGCCCAGATCCTGGTTTCTGAGGTCTAAAATCACTGAAGTGGGTCTCTTCTAGGCCAGATCCTGGTGTCTGAGGTCTAAAATCACTGAAGTGGTTCTCTTCTAGGCCAGATCCTGGTGCCTGAGGTCTAAAATCACTAAAGTGGTTCTCTTGTAGGTCAGATCCTGGTGTGAGATCCAAAATCTCTGGTGCTCTTCTAGGCCAGATCCTGGTGTCTGAGATCCAAAATTGCTGATTCTTTTTTAGCCCAGATCCTGTTGTCTGAGGTCTAAAATCACTGAAGTGGTTCTCTTGTAGGCCAGATCCTGGTGTCTGAGATCCAAAATCTCAGGTTCTCTTTTAGCTCAGATCCTGGTTTCTGAGGTCTAAAATCACTGAACTGGTTCTCTTCTAGGCCAGATCCTGGTGTCTGAGATCTAAAATCACTGAACTGGTTGTCTTTTATCCCAGATCCTGGTGCCTGAGGTCTAAAATCACTGAACTGGTTCTCTTGTAGGTCAGATCCTGGTGTGAGATCCAAAATCTCTGGTGCTCTTCTAGGCCAGATCCTGGTGTCTGAGATCCAAAATTGCTGATTCTCTTTTAGCCCAGATCCTGGTGTCTGATGTCTAAAATCTCTGAAGTGGTTCTCTTCTAGGTCAGATCCTGGTGGCTGAGATCCAACATCGCTAATTCTCTTCTATGCCAGATCCCAGTGCCTGAGGTCTAAAATCACTGAACTGGTTCTCTTTTAGCCCAGATCCTGGAGTCTGAGGTCTAAAATAACAGAAGTGGCACTCTTCTAAGCCTGATCCTGGTGTCTGAGGTCTAAAATCACTGAAGTGGTTCTCTTCTAGGCCAGATCCTGGTGTCTGAGATCCAAAATCTCTTGTTCTCTTCTAGGCCAGATCCTGGTGTGTGAGATCCAAAATCTCTTGTTCTCTTCTAGGCCAGATGCTGGTGCCTGAGGTCTAAAATCACTGAAGTGGTTCTCTTCTAGGCCAGATCCCGGTGCCTGAGATCTAAAATCACTGATTCTCTTGTAGGCCAGATCCTGGTGTCTGAGATCCAAAATCGCTGGTTCACTTCTAGGCCACATCCCAGTGCCTGAGATCTAAAATGACGGAACTGGTTCTCTTTTAGCCCAGATCGTGGTGTCTGAGGTCTAAAATCTCAGGTTCTCTTTTAGCCCAGATCCTGGTGTCTGATGTCTAAAATCTCTGAAGTGGTTCTCTTCTTGGCCAGATCCTGGTGTCTGAGATCCAAAATCTCTGGTTCTCTTCTAGGCCAGATCCTGGTGTCTGAGGTCTAAAATCTCTGAAGTGGTTCTCTTCTAGGCCAGATCCTGGTGTCTGAGTTCTAAAATCACTAAAGTGGTTCTCTTGTAGGTCAGATCCTGGTGTGAGATCAAAAATCTCTGGTGCTCTTCTAGGCCAGATCCTGGTGTCTGAGATCCAAAATTGCTGATTCTCTTTTAGCCCAGATCCTGGTGTCTGAGATCCAAAATCACTGAACTGGTTCTCTTTTAGACCAGATCCTGGTGTCTGGGGCCAAAAATCACTGAACTGGATCTCTTCTAAGCGAGATCCTGGTGTCTGAGGTCTAAAATCACTGAAGTGGTTCTCTTCTAGGTCAGATCCTGGTGTCTCAGATCTAAAATCTCTGATGTGGTTCTCTTCTAAGACACATCATTCTGTCTCAGGTCTGAAATCTCTAATGTGGTTCTCTTCTAGGTCAGATCCTGGCGTCTGAGATCCAAAATCGCTGGTTCTCTTCAAGGCCAGATCCCGTTGCCTGAGATCTAAAATCACTGAACTGGTTCTCTTTTAGCCCAGATCCTGGTGTCTGAGGTCTAAAATCACTGAAGTGGTTCTCTTCTAGGCCAGATCCTGGTGTCTCAGATCTAAAATCTCTGATGTGGTTCTCTTCTAAGACACATCCTTCTGTCTCAGGTCTAAAATCTCTGATGTGGTTCTCTTCTAGGCCAGATCCCGGTTCCTGAGGTCTAAAATCACTGAACTGGTTCTCTTTTAGCCCAGATCCTGGTCTTTGTGGTCTAAAATCTCTGAAGTGGTTCTCTTCTTGGCCAGATCCTCATGACTGAGGTCTAAAATCACTGTAGGGTTTCTTCGGAAAACCAGGCCCTTGTTTCTGAGGTCTAAAATCCATGCTGTGGTTCTCCTCAAGGTCTCATCCTTATGTCTGACGTCTAAAATCTCTTGAACAAGATCTCTTCTAGTCCAGACCCTGCTGCCTGAGGACTAGAATCACACAACTGGTTTCTTCTTGGCCAGATTCTTTTGCCTGAGGTCTAAAGTTACTGAACAGGTTCTCTTCTGGGCCATATCCTCATGACTCAGGACATGAATCACTGATCTGGTTCTCTTCTAGGCCAGATCATGGAGCCTGAGGTCTAAAATCCCGAACTGGTTGTCTTTTAGCCCAGATCCTGGTGTCTGAGGTCTGAAATAACTGCAGTGGTTCTCATGGAAAGCAGGTCTTTGTGTCTGAGGTCTAAAATCACTGTAGTGGTTCTCCTCTAAGCCAGATCCTGGTGTCTGAGGTCTAAAATCACTGAAGTGGTTCTCTTCTAGGCCAGATCCTGGTGTCTGAGAAACAAAATCGCTGGTTCTCTACTAGGCCAGATCCCGGTGCCTGAGGTCTAAAATCTCTGAACTGGTTGTATTTTAGCCCAGATCCTGATGTCTGAGGTCTAAAATCACTGAAGTGGTTCTCTTCTAAGCCAGTTCCTGGTGTGTGAGATCCAAAACCTCTGGTGCTCTTCTAGGCGAGATCCTGGTTTGTGAGATCCAAAATCGCTGGTTCTCTTGTAGGCCAGATCCCGGTGCCTGAGGTCTAAAATCACTGAAGTGGTTCTCTTCTAGGCGAGATCCTGGTGTCTGAGGTCTACAATCACTGAAGTGGTTCTCTTCTAAGACAGATCCTGGTGTCTGAGATCCAACATCTCTGGTTCTCTTCTAGGCCAGATCCCGGTGCCTGAGGTCTAAAATCACTGAAGTGGTTCTCTTCTAAGCCAGATCCTGGTGTGAGATCCAAAATCTCTGGTGCTCCTCTAGGCCAGATCCTGGTGTCTGAGGTCTAAAATCCATGCTGGGGATCTCTTCAAGGCCTCATCCTTATCTCTGACGTCTAAAATCCCTTTAACAAGACCTCTTCTAGGCCAGATCCTAGTGATTGAGCACTAAAATCATTGAATTGGTTCTCCTCTAGGCCAGATTCTTTTGTCTGATGTCTAAAGTTACTGAACTGGTTCTCTTCTAGGCCGGATCCTCATGACTGAGGTCTAAAATCACTGAACTGGTTCTCTTTTAGCCCAGATCCTGGTGTCTGAGGTCTGAAATAACTGAAGTGTAACTCTTCTAAGCCAGATCCTGGTGTCTGAGGTCTAAAATCACTGAAGTGGTTCTCTTCTAGGCCAGATCCTGGTGTCTGAGATCCAAAATCTCTTGTTCTCTTCTAGGCCAGATGCTGGTGTGTGAGATCCAAAATCACTAGTTCTCTTTTAGCCCAGAACCTGGTGCCTGAGGTCTAAAATCTCTGAACTGGTTCTCTTTTAGCCCAGAACCTGGTGTCTGAGGTCTAAAATCACTGAAGTGCTTCTCTTTTAGCCCAGATCCTGGTGCCTGAGGTCTAAAATCACTGAAAGGGTTCTCTTTTAGCCCAGATCCTGGTGCCTGAGGTCTAAAATCACTGAACTGGTTCTCTACTAAGCGAGATCCTGGTGTCTGAGGTCTAAAATTACTGAAGTGGGTCTCTTCTAGGCCAGATCCTGGTGTCTCAGGTCTAAAATCACTGAAGTGGTTCTCTTCAAGACCAGATCCTGGTGTCTGAGATCCAAAATCTCAGGTTCTCTTTTAGCTCAGATCCTGGTTTCTGAGGTCTAAAATCACTGAACTGGTTCTCTTCTAGGCCAGATCCTGGTGTCTGAGATCTAAAATCCCTGAACTGGTTGTCTTTTATCCCAGAT